>JAGGAW010034415.1:0-14911 GCA_017657375.1 Termitomyces sp. T27
GTGCCGTTTCTGTTCGCGAATACCCCATGACGATATACAATCATGCTCACCACGCAGGCTATCGTTCCCAATTTAAGTAGAGGTCTCGAGGAAATATTCAGATACGCACCGACACCGCCAGCTTTGCATAGAACGGATTCAGATTTTTAATTGAGACGAAGAGTGGAGTGGACACACCAAGAGCCAAGAAGGCAGAAAAAGTCTGTTGAAATAAAAAAGTGAGATTTGCTGGTGTATAGGAACCAAGGCCAACTCACAATAGATCCTACTACGATCCATCGTCCTTTAGCGAGGTGCTTGACTTAATTGCATTCGAGGTCAGACGTAGGAGGAAAAAAGGGGTGATAATCTGGTACGACATACCGACGTACAATTGGTACACAAAGTACATTTGAGAACTATTCCGAGGTTAATCAACCCACAAAGTGACACCGGAAATGCTTACATGAAAGTAATTAATGTGGAAACGAGGCATTCGGCTGATAACTCTCTGCGGTGATTCAGCATGAGGATGAATTTGTGTGGCTCGTGGACCTAACACGTACGATGTGACAGATTTGAGAGGTAGAAGGGAGCCAAAATGAGGGATCTGTTATTATTGGGATGAACAATCCAAACGCTGCAAGAAATAATCGACACGCTTACCAAGTAATAGTAGACTGACTGCGCTATCAGAGCTGAGGATGTAAGGTCTAGAACTCTGTGGCGGACCTCAGTCTGGGCCTACGATCGGAGAAATTTTCACGCACAGCATAAGAATAGCCTGGTTCGGAACATTTGAGCAGGAAGACAGATCTCATGAATATTGATACATACCGTCAACTGCACAAGTAATCTATCCTTCTGTGCAGAGAAGAAATAAATGTATCCTTGAACGATCGTAATTCCTCCGAGACTGAGACGACGCAAGCTTGAACACGCGCGTAAATTCGACAGAAATTCATCCTCACAGTAATGACACGACAAAACCTGGTTCAATCAAATTGAAATCAAATGGCGATTCATGAGAGGGTTTTCATGTCTACACACCCCAATAGATTGGCGCAAAAGTAAACGAGAGATCAATTCCCTCACTTTCTGTAGACGCCATGGTAGTCGATCTCGAATAATTCGGGTGGAACGGGCAGCGAAAAGAGTTTTTTGTGAGTCAAGTGCGATCGTCTATAAAATAGGGATTATCGCATAAGCTTTTTTTTAGTTGTCACGTTTTACGGATCACCAGGAGAAACACTTGCACCGGATGTGGCACTACCAAGTATCAGGAAACAAGCCATTTTGACTCGCATCATGTGCCAAGGATTATATTGGTATAGCCGAAGAGTGTACAGATACAGCAGTGTAGTGATAGCACTGCCAGTGTATGTAGTGGAAGTTGTTACCATGATCAAGCATATGCGCAGAGGAAATTTGGACGGAAGGATCTCGGGCGCCGCCAGCGGCGACACTCGGAAAGAAAGCTCCGATGTCGAAAATACATATCGAACTCCAGCTTCAACCACGATCATCATGTTCATCATGTTGTGCGAGGTTGCTGTATGGGGGGTGTCGCCTGAGTATCAGTGGGGAATCAGAAGAGTACGTGACTCGTGGGGGGTTGTATTGGGTTTGTTGAAGATTTTATTTCGAGTGCACTTATGATAGTCTTGTAGTTTATGGCGAAAGTGGATGGCTGATTGGCGCAGAGCAGAAATCTAGAAAGAGTCATGTTCAAGCTGCAATTGGCGCGCCACGCTTCCATATTACATTTGTGCTCACGTAATATGTCCGTGACCTCATGCTATCCGAGTCAGGGTGCTGACGTCACGGTATTACGGTCCGTGCAAGAAGGTGCAAGCAACAGCGCGACTCGTCAAGTCAAGGGAACAATTAGAGTGGACTGAATGTGGACTCCTTGCACCCAGGCTTTCCCGGCCGCTTCTTGGGTGTGGCTTACGAATTACTTTTCTAAAGTCAGAGATCTAAGACTGGTTTTCAACGTCGTTGCGCCGTGTGGCTCTATTCCTGTCTCGCGTTACGTAGTTATCTGGCTCTTCCCTCCCTCTTCCTGACTTGACCAACGCGACAGGGTGGCTGCGCCAGCACCTCTAACTTTTCATGAGTTTTGACACTTGCTAAGGAATCACCCACGCGTCCTCCCTGCAGATTTCCTTACATCTGATCGTGGATTACCTTGTCATTCCATGGCTCGGATGAAGGAGCGAATTGGTGAGTTTGAACTACACTCCAAGAATTGAAGAACATGACGGTTCGGGTAAGACATGTCATTCAACTATCTGTAACCATGATATCCTTGTCAATTCTCTATGGTGTTTAAAACTTGCATACTTTTCTCTACAGATAACAATCCGCACAAATCCGTCCAGTATGTTTTACTTGCAATTTCCATTACGATTGTTTTCTCAGTATGACCCCACATAGAGTACGTGTCGTGATGCTCGAGCGCCTGGGCCCGTGACAGGCAACCAAACTGATGTATGTATCAACAACAAAGTTTCCATTCCATATTTGATCAAACGCACTGGAATCATGCTGTGTAATGTGACAACTTCCTTACTGACCACGTAACGGCCCTTGTCTTTCATTCACTCCTTCATTTTCGCTCATTAGCCTTTTCGTGACCCTCGATGAAGAGTGAAGCTGAAGGACTGAGGTTACTTGCTCTAGGTACGTGATGTCCCCACCTCAACCTAACTCAACGCAGAGTTCTGACCTCAACAATGGTTGAATTGATTGCATACCATTGGCAGATGGCGGCGGAATTCGGGGACTGTCTGAGCTTCTTATACTTGAGGAGCTTATGTATAGAATCAAGACTGAGGAAGGGCTCGAAGTTGTACCCAAGCCTTGTGAGTATTTTGATATCATTGGGGGCACAGGTACTGGGGGGTACGTCAATGTTTTCTTCCTACAGGATACATTATATCGGGTGTTGAACTGTACTCACTCTTTCCTTTCCGCAGCTTGATCGCGATCCTACTGGGACGATTATGCATGCCCGTCGACGACGCGATCAAGGTGTATAACAAGTTCGCGGAAAGTGTCTTTTCGGAAAGGAAGTACGCGTGGCAGGATGGGAGGTTCAAAGCCAGTAGTCTCGAGGCTGTGGTAAAGAATATCGTTGCACGATACGACGAGAGCAGAGATGAGAACGCGCGTATGATGAGTGATGTGTCCAGGCAGAGGGATTGCAAGACGTGAGCCCGAGTTTTCCCTCTCTTTTTCTACACGAAACATAAACATAAGCTCAAGCTAAATCATTTCAGTTTCGTCTGCGCAATGCCTGCACTAGACATGGCTCACCCACGTCTCTTCCGCTCGTACGAAGCCCCCGAAAATCAAGAGTACAATGCCAAAATCTGGGAAGTAGCCCGTGCCACCTCCGCCGCGCCCACGTTCTTCAAACGCATCTGCATTGGTACAAACCCCAAGGAAGAATTCGTGGACGGCGGACTGAGGTGCAACAACCCCATCACTGAAGTGCTTAGAGAAGCACGAAGTATCCACAGGAAGCATCCCATATCATGCATCGTGAGTATCGGCGCCGGGCATTCCAAGACGATTACGTTGCGCAAACCACATAGCTTCCAAAGGTTACTTCCGATTCCAATAAATTTGGTCAAGGTGCTTGTGCGTATTTCGACGGATTGTGAGAAGCTTGCGGATGAGTTTGAGAGGACGCACGGGGAGGGGAGTGAGAGTAAATATAAGGGGAGAACGAAGACGTATTTTAGGTTTAATGTGCAGCAGGGATTACAGGATGTTAGCCTTGCGGAGTGGACGAAGATGACTGAGGTGAAGACACATACATTGCAGTATATAAGAGGTGCGGCAGTAGGAGTGGAAATTAATAAGGTTAGGGATGTGTTGAAGGTGAGGAGGAGGATGCAGGATATGGTGTCATTGACGTGAGAGTGGATTGAGATTGAAAATTGTACGAGGACTGCATTTAGAACTACTATAGTACGAATGGATCGAACATTTCTGCCAAGAATCAATTCGGAAAAAAATATCGAAAATACTTGCATGGACAGTATACTACATGCTATGTAACAAACGAAGAAGACGTCAAGACTATGGCCCTGCACGGGCAGAGGTACGTACATACATGGATACGAGGGTGAGGTCATTGTCTGTCTGTCGGGTTGCGGGTGAGAGTAGCCAGACGGCTGCACAGGACAGGATTGCATTGACACATTATGAGGATAGGTATCATCATTGGAGATCGCGAGAGTCGAGAAAGAAGCGCTGGGATGGGCTGGGACATGTCGTCGATTCATCAAACAGTTTGCGGCTAACAGTTTTCCAAATTCAGATCACACCATCATCACGGCATATTCCGCCAATGATGCAGCACTGAGCACTGACGGCATGTCATAGATCTAGCGTGTAAACCGAGAGTACAACTCCACAATCTGGGAAGCAGCCCGCGCCACATCCGCTGCGCCCACATTGTTCAAACCTATTGAGATTGGCGCCGAACCCAAGGAGAAATTCATCGATGGCGGATGGATGTGTAACAATCCTACTGAAGTTTTGCTCAAGGAAGCACAAAATATTTATGGGGCAGGCTGCCTCATCTCATGCATCGTGAACATCGGCGCGGGACATCCTAGGACGATCACGTTGCGCGAGCCGCCGAATTTTGCCGAGGTGCTTTTGGCTATTGCCACCGATTGTGAGAGAATTGCGGACGACTTGGAGAGGAAACATGGAGGGGGAACGATCCCGAAGACGTATTTCAGGCTTAATGTGCAGCAAGGTTTGCAGGATGTTGGTCTTGCGGAGTGGACGAAGAGGAGTGAGGTGAAGACGCATACAATGCAGTATATGAGAGGTGCGGCGGTAGAGGTTGAGATTAATAAAGTTAGAGATGTGTTGAAGGGGAGGGTGCAGGAAATACTGTCGTTGACGTGAGGGTAGGAACTTGTCGGAGGTATAATGTCGCGACTACATTGTATTTGGATGTAAATTTGATGTTTAGTGGGTAATAGATCCAATATTTCTGCCAAGAGTCAACTTGGAACAAAACTATCGAAGATATTTGCATGAATGAAGGCGTAGCGTAGATAATATTAGTACTCACCAAACAAAGCAGAGCTTACGTGCTCCTCGCATTACCCTCTCTCGAGTGATAGGAGAAGTGCGGAAGAAGTTTCTGTATGCTCCAGTATTTCAAGAGATAGGTGAAGTAGACCATAACGTCGAATGGAGGTATCGCCATACCACTGGTACAAGACAACTTTTTGAACCACGCCGCGCGCTGGGCCAGACCATGCATGGACTGAGATTTGATCATGGAAAAGCAACTATAAACCTGTTGGACAACTGGGCAAAAAAAGCCGCAGTAACAATGGCGGATTGAGGCCATCACAGATAGGAGAGCAGTCGTGTTATTTTTGTTACCATACACTGGTATTGCACGAGGAGGCGAAAGTAGAGTGAAAGTGAGTCTCAGGTGCTCGCTGAACTTCGAATGAATTTTGAATGAATTACGTGGCGGGCAATATCCCGTACAAGTGAGAAGCACTTGGACTTACAAGGCAGTAGGACGAGAAAATAGTAATTGAGAGCCAAGCGATCGGTACAATTTCCTGGGCTGTACTTTCGTTCGTCTGTGATCGAATTGGCGAGAAAATGATATCCAAGTATGCAAGTGAGCGGAAGACTTCAGAGTTCGCGAGAACCACACAAAGATACGGGACGTAACATGCCACAAGAGGCGTATGATGACGTTTGATTGCTGTTCAATGCACTGCTAGTGGCTTTACAATATCGATAACTGCTTTGTATTAGGACTTGGAATTGATTAACTGTGGAGCCGTTCCGAGTGTGCGATCAGAATCCAGATTTATTCATCGAGTGAAAAGTTGTACAAGCCTGGGCCATCGTACACTTTCAAACAAGAAATCACTTCTCATCGTATACTTTATCCCTCGCACGACCTCTTCTCCACTGTGAACAAAGGGCTTTTGTTCGAAGATTAAAACTCTCCCGGCCTTTGGTTCGACATCTAAAAAATCGCCATCCTCGCCTGCCTTGCCAAAAATCCGAGTCGCTCCGCCAGACAAATCATCGTCATTGAGGTATATTTGGACTGTCACCCATGACCTTCGTCCATCTGGCAGCTGAAGCTGACCATCGTAATGTGGCTTGAAATAGTGACCTGAGCCGTAACGAAGGAAACTGAGTCTTTCATTGACCCTGTTCATTTGTGAGATGACTGCAACGAAAGAGCGCCGATAGATCACATACCCGAGAAGTTTCCATGTTTTCGTGACAAAACCTGGAACACCGACTATACGCTCCCATTCTGAACCAGGTCCGATTTGGCTGAGTTCTTGAACATGGGGGAGTAGTCGCTCGGTGAGTTCATTGGCGAGTTCCTTATCGAAAAGCAGTATCCTGTCGTTATTCCTAACGTCCGTCTCAACGCGCTCACCGCGTGGTGTCTGTATCATGGCTGTGCGCCATTCCGCTGAGGCTTCCGCACGTGCTATCAAAGCGGCGCATTCCTGCGGTGTAAAGACATTGTCCAGAACCTTTATAAAAGCACCTGGATAATCGGTCGTGACTACCGAGTTTGAGATGTCGACGGGACGTGGAACAGGTGCACGCTGTTGTAATACAGTAGGTTTCTTCGTCATCTGTCGGTGGGCAAAGTGTTGATTCCTATGTAGAGGTCATACATATATAAGTAGCTGAGGCGAGGCTGTGCGGACACTCACAACGACTGTCAGTGATTCATAGTTTTTGAATGACATCACTTTTGCCGTCGATCCGAGAACTCGCCTCTACATAGACACCCAAAATCTTCCGCTGAGTCCTCACGAGTCACGCTCCTTTCGACGGTATCTATCACAATAACTTTGAAACTCCTATAAACTCTTGGGGGTACTGGGGTGATCATTGGCTCGAACTTGTAGGCTTTTGTGGGTGACTAGCATCAAAAGCATTGTGGGCGAGAAGCTTCCATTCACTGAAGTCGTTCGCTACCTGACGTTTTTATGTATGTATATTTCCTACGGACTAGGAAAACTGTTCGAAGATGAGGACCCTACTCGATCTTTAACTCGACATCCAGATAACGTCTGCTACGGTGTGTGTGGGCCCGCCGGAGAGCTCTTCAAGTTCGCCATCGAAGTAAGGCAGTGATACGTCACGCGAGACTTTCGAAAACCGGGGAGCTCTACTTGCAGCCCGTTATAATGAGGCTTAAAATCTTGAAGTAGTACTCTGGACCTGGACCATAATGATTCGGCATTGAACGATTAGTAGCTTCAAGAAAGAGATCAATCACTTGCCCGAGAGGCTTCCATGTCCCAGATACGTGGCCAGAGGCCCAATTACGCCATCCATTGGTCCTTCCTTGATTTCGACCAGTATTGTCTAGCACCTTCCGGCTCACGAGCTGATACTCTCCAAGCAATCATTCAGTCTTCTACCATCCTCGCGTCTATGCTTCATCACCAAAAAAGGTTGGTACACGGGTAGAGCATGCTTTACTTTTGGTGAAGGGACGAGTTCTTGAGTTCTGGCAACATGTTCCTTGTCATGACAATGGTTCGGGTAAGACATGCCATTCAACTACGACTTTACACGTGAGCAGCGTGCTGAGGGACTTCAAACAGGTACAGGTACGACGCAGTACCCGAGCAACTCTAATAAGTCTAATACTTGTCTAATAAACAAGGTCAGAATTGAACTTGAAGAGACAGACAAGGAAAAAGTTCTGTGTTCAGTCTTTGCACGCTCGACCTCAACAGCATGCGGGCTATCGAACTTCTCTACACGTCACTTCCTACCCCCTTTTCTTCTGGTAATTTCCCAAACAGAAGAACCTAGCCCAGTTAGAGAGCGAGCGAGCAACATGCAGAATAGAACTCGAAAGCTGCGAGAAATGGAAATTTGCAAAGCTTGCACATAGTTGTCCCACTGGCAATGGGCATTCATTGCGATACTCGATAGCTTATGAACGGTCGCTTTTCCGATTCTAATCGTTACTTTTCTGAAATTCGTAAGTATGCTTCACTGTCTCCCCTCGAGAGTTGACAAATCATTAATTTTTCTTGAAAATTTCATACTGATTGTTTACTCCTGCCCAGATTCTTCCCCTGGTTTGGGCCTCGAACTGCAAATATCAATCAATTGAATGCATACGCATCAAGAACAGCATCTGAAGAGATTTAGAGCTCCTAAAACATTTCTAGATCCTTACGGAAGGTCACCCATTGGTGTCATCGAGTGCTAAGCGCTTAGCGCCCGTGACAGGCACCTGTGCTGTAACACATCCACAACAATGGTCAACCAATCAATTACTCAGAACCATGTGGTGTATTGCACTACTGCTTGTGCAACGGTCCCCTCTCATCTTCACTCACTGTGGCACTCAATGGAGAGTGGAGCCGAAGGATTGAGGTTGCTCTCGCTTGGTACGTAATCACTCAATCCGGCCCGACTCAGCAGTTTTGACTCGAGACTAATAATCGAACTGTTTGTGCTCTCCTGGCAGATGGTGGTGGAATTCGCGGGCTATCTGAGCTTCTTATACTCGAGGAAATCATGATCAGGGTCAAGGTTGAGAAAGGGCTGCCAGTTGTACCCAAGCCTTGCGAGAGTTTTGATATCATCGGGGGAACGAGTACTGGGGGGTTCGTACCCACCATCCACACCGAGAATTCATCATACTGAGGTGTATCCTTTCCGCACCATCTAGCCTAATTGCGATCCTACTGGGACGACTATGTATGTCCATCAGTGAAGCGATCAGAGTGTACAACGAGTTCGCGAGAAGAGCATTTTCAGAGACGAAGCTCGCATGGCAAGATGGGACGTTCAAAGCTAGTGCATTTGAGGCTGCAGTGAAGGAAATCGTTGCGCGATACGACGAGAGTGGGGATAGGAATGCGCTCATGATGAGTGATGCGTCTAAGGGGAGGAGATGCAAGACGTGAGTCCAGGTCCGAGCTCTCCTTTCCCCTTGAATTTTTAATGTTAAAATCATCAATTCAGCTTCGTTTGTGCCATGGCCTCACAAAACATGTCCCACCCTCGCCTCTTCCGCTCGTACGAAGTTGGTTCAAACCAAGGACACAATTCCACAATCTGGGAAGCAGCCCGTGCTACGTCCGCTGCGCCGACATTGTTCAAACGTATCGAGATCGGCACCGACCCCAAGGAGGAGTTCGTTGACGGTGGGCTGAGGTGTAACAACCCCACTGCCGTAGTACTTAGGGAAGCACAAGATCTTTACGGGATGGGCCACCCCATATCGTGCATCGTGAGCATCGGCGCAGGGCATCCCAAGACAATCACGTTGCGCAAGCCAGATAGGTTCCAGAGGCTGCTTCCGACGGATTTGGTCAGGGCGCTTGTGGGTATCTCGACGGATTGTGAGAATCTTTCGGATGAGTTTGAGAGGACACATGGAGAAGGGAGTGGGTATCAATTCAAGGGTGGAATGAAGACGTATTTTAGGTTTAATGTGCAGCAGGGGCTGCAGGATGTCAGTCTCGCGGAGTGGACGAGGATGGGTGAGGTGAAGACGCATACGTTGAGTTATCTGAGAGGCGCGGCCGTAGGGGTGGAGATTGATAGAGTTAGGGATCTGTTGAGGGTGAGATCGGCGGACGGGCACGAACGCCAAGTTCAGCACATTGCGGAGGTAATGATTCCAGTACGTATCATCTAACTCTGATGTTTTTGTCTTGACTTCCTTTGATGAAAGTCTCTCAGCCATACAGGGATACCACGGGAAATGTCTTACGAGTCGTCGGACAAGTTCAAACAGAAAAAAGTGACGGCCTCACTCAGCGCTATATTTGACACGGTTACGCATTACAGGCGTCTGCTATCTTGCAATGAGGATGATGCCCAGAAAGTCCTTGATGCCTTCCAAAAGGTAACTCCAACACTTGCGACCTTAAAGACACGAGCGTACTCAATAGGTTCACAAAGCTGCTGGATACCAACAATTTTCAAAATCGAGGCCAAATGATCGCTGCCATGCGCCGACTCTCGGAACGCACAAACCTCTATCCAACCCGCTTTTTCTTGAAAGGGCCTCTACCATCTCTCGGAGACGAACCAGTTGCAGCGGGGAGTTTCGCTGATATCTATAGAGCTGTCTTTCATGGTGAAGACACGTGTTTCAAGGCAATAAGACTGTACCAACGATCACAAGTCGAGTATATGGCGAAGGTGCGTACCAATATTCTCCTGAAGTCACTTGAACTGATACGATATGAAGGTATACGCGAGGGAAGCTATTCTCTGGGCTCAACTATCTCATCCAAATATCCTCCCCTTCTACGGACTCGTACAACTTGGATCGCGATTGGCTTTCGTCTCGCGTTGGGCGATAAACGGTAACCTCGAAGATTATCTAGCTCGTACCCCAAATGCGGATCGATTACTTCTTGTGAGCATTCAAGACCAATGCAAGCTTGACCGTACTGTGACAGCGCTTTGGTTCCCTCCCTCCGCAGTGTTCGGACACAGCAACTGGTGTGGAGTATCTGCACAAGAACGACATCGTCCACGGGGACTTGAAAGGGGTACGCCCTGTCCTGTCCTCTATTCATCTACATTCTAACTTCCTCGACACCAAGCTGAACGTCCTTATCGACAGTTCCGGCCGAGCAGCCCTAGGCGACTTTGGGCTCTCCAGCGTGACCGATCCGCAGATTCTCAAGTGGAGCACGCAGTCGACTATGGCGTCGAAGGGGGGCACAGTGCGCTGGCAAGCTCCGGAGCTGTTAGCATCCGAAGACACGACCGAGAGAACACACAACACGACAGCGAGCGATGTATTTGCGTGGGCGAATCTCTGTTACGAGGTGAGCTTGAGCGCCCCCATCCTGCTGTGTGTGTCCCTGTTTCGACCTCGCTTGCCTCTGGCGTCAACACCAGATATTCACCAACCGTCTCCCGTACTACGAACTCGCGAAACCCACATCCGTCATGCTGAGCATCCTGCGCGGCGAGACCCCCACGCGGCCGGCGGACACTGACCGCGCGTGGGCCGAGCACGGGCTGACGGAGCACATTTGGGGCATCATGCAGGATTGCTGGACGTTCGAGGCGTCGGCGCGTCCGGATATGAGCGCGGTGGTCCGTAGACTCGGAATGTGTGGGTGTGTGTGTGTCCTGTTCAGGCCCGAGTGCGTGTCTGGGTCGCGGGGTGGACGGGCCTTGGGGTGGGGAGGAGGTTTACTTATGAGGCGCGGTTACGCGTTTGGCTTCTGGAGCGCGCGGCAAGGAGGTATTCACTTACCCCACAGGAAGCGCTGCTGGGATCTGATCACGATCAGAGAGGACGCGTTGTGGTGCCTTCCCCGCGGCCACTGATGATGGATGAATAAGCGTTGGTGACTGTTGCTGCTTGGTGGCTATGGGCGGGCAAAGGTACGTACCGTGATGTGATGACGAGTGCGCAGTGAGGTGAGGTCATCGTCGGGTTGCGGGGGAGCCGTAGCCGGACAGGTGCACAGGTCGGTCGGGACGGGTGACAGGACACGTCATGGGGATAGCAGCTATAGGGGCAAGCCGTCGTGTCGTAAGCATCGTCGGTGAGAGAGGGAGAAAGAAGCACTGGTGTTCACATGCAGCTGGCGTGACAAAGATCGAAGCTCCGAGTCGGGGTGGGGGTACGCGTGATATGTACGTGTGTGAGTGTGAGTGCGCTGGTGGTAAGCTGGATAGACTATGTACTGGGAGCTCGCTAACGCCCTCGAGGGAGGGTTCTGTTCTGTTCGCGTCCGCAGATCCTGATGGGGCGTCTTCCGTCAGAGACACGCGACGCGATGAATGCACGCGCCGGGTCTGGGACTGGGCGTGGAGGTCTACGAGGACTGGTGGGTGGACCGTGGTCGGCACAAGTGGCGGTGCTTCAAGTGGCGGTGTGGCCAGGCACTGCGCATTCTCGGTGCCTTTTCGGTAGCCGCGCCGAGGTCGACGACGGTGAGCATGGCTGGCGGGGAGCGTTGGCGACACTGACACTGACATTCACTACAATGTCGCCACTGACCACCGTCGCGTCGCATCGTCGCCACCGTCGCACCATCGCCACCCCTGCCCGGACTCGGACCTTGTGCACAGCGGAACGGCAAAGGCACACCGGGCAATGCCGGGGCGTGAACTGTTTCAAGCCGGCTCAGGTCAGCTCGGGTCGGAAGTCCGGCGTGTGAGCTCGGCTATAGTTGTATCTTTACCACTCTCGAAGTGTCTGTCTCTTTAAAACCACGATGGCGACTTCTCAACCCATCGCACTTCCTGCCCCAAACTCAGATAACACATCCGACTATCCAATGGGCTCCTACTCCAGCTCAGGCGGCCCATTCAACCCCGCCTCCTACACCCGCCACTTCCTCGGTTCCCCAATCTCATGGCGCGCAGGCTCCTTTGGCGCTCGCTTTCCCCAGAACTCCCCTTCTGCCCAGCTCTTTAGTTCTCTCGAGTGAGTACAATCCTTATCTGTCAATCCCTACGCTCACATCCCACAGCAACCCAAAGAACCCCGCGTTCGACGAGGTGTCTGTGATGAACGCCTTCAATGTCTTTGACCGCGAAGGCGAGCTCTGCCGCAACTACAGCTGCTGTGGCATCAATCTCCCTGATCTCCATGCTCTCCTCGAGCATTTTGAGGACGTGCACGTCCTCGTCGATCCCGCTGCACAGGCTCAGATACACATCCCCTTCAACCCCCAGCCAGTCGACTCGGTCCAGGCCCCCTTCGAGGCCGACGACATGGAGCTCGAGCTCGATCTCGACAACTCGACTCAGCCACCTCCCCCATCCGTCTCCAGCCACAGCTCGCCCTCATCGTCCAACTCTCCCCAAACACCCAACAACGCGGTTCTGGCCCAGTTCGCCCACACCTACCCCCAATACCAGCACTCACCGTACACCAGCGCGCACAACTCTCCCTACACATCCCAGCCACCCTCGCCTGGCTCTGGCGCACCCCAAGTCCACTTTCCCTCAGGCACCCCTGCCCCCGTCATGACTCACCACCCCGAAGAGGTCTTTAATGCCTATGCCCGCTTCTCTGCAGACTACTCGTCTCACATGCCAGGCACCCAGCTAAACGCCAGCAACGGAGAAGAGATCCATGTCAACGGCACCACAAGCCCAAATAGTGCCTATGTGGGCCAGATGATGCCTCCGATAACCCAACAACAGTCACCAGGCCAACAATGTATCCCTCCTGCTCTCCTCTTTGCCTCTGCATCCTCATCCTCACCTCCCGCATCTAACAATGCCAACAATTCCGCTCCCGCTCCTCCCGCAAACAAACTCAAACTCAAAGTCCGCGGCGGTCAAACCACATCCGCATCCACACCCGCCACACCCTCCAGCACCAGTGCCCTCACACCCTTCAACACCACCACATCCGTCGCCGCCACCGTCCCCAACACACCCAACACCTCTACGCCCTCACACACGCCCTCGCACACGCCCCTCCCCCCGCCCTCCCTGCTCCTCTCCAAGCCCTTCCGGTGCCCCAAGCCCAACTGCAACAAGAGCTACAAGCAGGCGAACGGGCTCAAATACCACATGACGCACGGGTCGTGCAACTTTGCGCCGCCCAAGGACCTCGAGCACGTCAAAGACCTCCTCGAGCGCAAGCGCCGCGAGCGCGAGGCGAACGGCCTCGCGCGCTCTGCGTCCCTCGGTGCACGGCCCTCCACGTCCCCGACCTCGACCCAGCCCCCGAGCGGCGAGTTCCTGCAGCTCCAGGGGCTCTACTCCGACCTCGGGCTCGGGCAGATCACGGAGACAGAGCTGCGCGACATCGAGCGCGAGGCGGAGCGGCGCCTCAAGCCGTTCGCGTGCGGCGTCGGCGACTGCCAGCGGCGGTACAAGAACATGAACGGGCTGCGGTACCACTACCAGCACTCGGGCGACCACGGGGCCCTGGGGCTCGCGCTGCTGGCCGGGGGGCTGCACGAGTGTCTGGGGAACAACAGGAAGGACGCCGGGGCGGTGGACAACGCGAGCTCGACGGGGAGCCAGGGCGAGAAGGTGAAGATGGAGGAGCGGGAGGGGCGGCGGCGGGTGCAGCAGCACGTGTCGGCGCAGCCGCAGCCGCAGCCGCAGCCGCAGCCGCAGCCGCCGCACGCGGGGGGCGTGCAGCGCGTGAATGGGATGATGCGCGCGTCCGGGAGCGCGAGCGTGCCGGTGTCGCGCGCCGCGAGCGTCGTGGCGAACTCGCGCGTCGCGACGCCCGTGCCGGTGACGCTGTCCGTGCCGGTGATACAGAAGAGCGTGAGCTTCCCGCCCGCGCCGCCGTCGTCTGCGAGCGAGGGGACGACGACGCCGTTCACGCCTGGGTACACGAACCCGGTCGTTGCGGGGCAGATTGGCGTTGCGGCTGCGGCGCATACGAGCGAGGTGCGCCAGGCGCAGCAACAACAGCAGCAGGCACAGCAGGCGCAGGGGGGCAGCCCGCCGATGACGCCGCTGACGGCTGCGGTGCAGGGTCTCGGGCTCCAGTCGCAGGGCCAGTCGTCGCCGCAGCAGCAGCAGCAGCTGGCGTACCAGGCGCAGTTTGTGGAGCTGCAGAGGCAGCAGTATTTGCAGATGCAGGCGCAGGTGTATCAGGCGGCGTATCAGCAGCAGCAGCGGCAGCAAGGGCAGCAGGGGGAGGACGGGGGGCAGATGGGGGAGGCGGACGCGAATGCGATGGCGCAGCAGGAGTTTGTGGATGCGCAGCGGAGGGAGTTTGAGCTGCAGCAGCAGCAGCAGCAGCAGATGGGGATGGGGATGATGGGGGTTGATGTTGTTATGGGGTGAGGTGAGCGCGAGGGGGAGGGGAGGGGAGGGGAGGGGACCAAAAGTATTTTGACTATCGACTAATTCCGCACCGCGCGCTTCTGCCCCTGCCTCCGCCTCCGCCTTCGTCGAGCTTGTA
>JAGGAW010034416.1:0-30121 GCA_017657375.1 Termitomyces sp. T27
ACAACAGGGATAGTCACAAATGCAAGAGAGAAGATTGAATCAAGATTGAATGGGTACGCGTTGATCGTGACCTTCTAAGTGATAAGTATGCCGGACTTGAATCAAAACTTTGTCAAAACTCACGATTACGGATCTCAAAAAACCAACCTCGAAAACGGCCCAGAACCGCTACTGTGAATAACCCTTGTCGCCAAAGTGAGGCACTAGAGACAATGGAATTGAGTGCAGAAGCTGTATTTCACGTTGAACCGGACGCGACAGATCTGAATGATGTATCTTGACGTTCCAACTGTGGACTCAGCAATCTCGACGATGGTAAGTACGCCCAGTTGGGCGGAAGAATTTGGTTCATTGACTCACGCGAAATTTCTCATAGAGTGCCCGCATACTACATATGCCGCAAAACTTGTCATGTTTCGCATTTAATATTTTATTCGTAGTTTGTACATACACTACACTGACTGGAGACTTCTCTGTGTTTCGCTGCCGTTGCTCCCATCTCTGCAATTTCAGTCCCTACTAGTATATAACTTGACGGAATTTCAACGTCGCTGCTTGCATTGCTATACTCATGGATTGGTAAGGTCCTGGCTGTATGGATACTTATATGCGCATAGAATCCGCAGACCATCGGACTCCGAAATACTGATAGTCAGCCAGAAAAAAAGATGTGTTCATCGCGCGTCGCAACACTGCTCACTCATGGCTGGGGCTCATGATTGAGAGACCTTTGCTTAGTGAGTAGGGGTTTTAGTGCCATATTTGAAGATCACCAAGCTAACTTCCGCTCAGTTATGCCGAGATTCCGAAAGCACGATTTTCAGCGTTATGGTCAAAGTTGAGCTATTTTCAGTGTTCACGGATTTTCGAGCCCTCTGAATTTCAAAACAACCTCGAACTCAAAACAACCTCGAAACGCGTACGGCCCAAAATCGCTACTGTGAATAAGTAACCCTAATGATGCAGATATTGTAAGACATATTAGGAATATCAAGTTATTTATCGGAATATTACGTGATCTCAATGTATATATAATTGAATACATAACGCAATTGCCATTGGCCTGAATTTAAAGTCTCTCTTCTTCCACTCAATCCACCCGGTCAAAAATCTTTACCTTCCATTTCTGAGAGGTTGATATGGGTTGCTAGCTATGAAACATTTCAGGACTTTTTTCCCTTCAAAGTCGATTTCTGATTGATCACCTGATCAAAGGTACTTAAAGCCAGTCTAGCCAAGTTGAAGACAGCACACAACATTCCAACCGACGTGCGCGTCAAGCCCGACATACTTATATATCTCCAGCTCCTCAACCCAATATACCCAACGATGAGCCAGTCACATCGTTCCCGTTTTGTTGACGACCTCGTATACCTAATCCTTGAAAGTTCCGACCACTGGTGGCCTGGAGATCTCGTACAGCTCGCTCAGGTCTCCTCTGCATGGTTAGGACCTGTGAGGCGAAGGCTATTTGCCTTCCCCGCCCTTTATTCTTTCCGGGCTTCTGCGAGACTCGCTCGCACCCTTTCCGACAACCCTTCACTACTTTACCTCATTAAGGGCGTTGAACTGCGACCGATGCCAGTGGACGGTGGACACGTTAATTCTCAAGATAGATCCAGCCTGAATATGATTCTTGGCATTGATGGTTTACAGCGCATCACCCTCGGCGGCCTTCTATCTGTCAGAGCAGAACGATTTCTGCGCCGAGTCATAGATGCGCACTCTGTCTCAAACCTCCATATTGATGGTAGCTTGATGGCCAATTCCATTTCTCTCCCCAACTCTCCGTCTTTGGATTGGGATGAGTCAATAGCCTTCCGTTTTTGCAATCTGAAGACCCTTCACCTTAACGACATTGAACTCAATATTACCCACCCGTCCATTCCGTATCAGCTGCCGCTTTCCGACTTACAATTTGACTATGTTGCCTTCACCCGAGGTTACATCACTCAATTGTTACACGAGACCCCATCCATTCTTCGCTTGCGTATGAAGTCTGCACAAACTTCAGAACTCGATGAACAAATCAGATGCGTTCTCAACTCCTGCGCCGTTGAAATATTGGAGGTCGAGGTGGATGTTGAAGGCCCGTTTGAACATCCTATGTTCGACATCCCTTCCCCTTCACTTCGAAGTCTGCGTCTGAGTGGTATTCATGCTGACAACGACATCCTAACTTCTATAGGCACACACTGCCAAAATTTGGAGAGTCTAGCCATATCTGGCCGAATGATTCCAGTTGCTCCAAGCGAGTGGGCTTCACTTCTTGCAAGTGGGTATCTCCCTCATCTACGTAGCCTCGAGCTGCCATGGGATACACCATTGCATTCATTTGAGGGATGGAGCGGTTCTGCCGTTGAAGGTTTTTTACGAGCTGTTGCTCTCCGCGGGATCCATATGTTACCCTGAAGGATACCAAATTTTATGATTTGAAACGTTTCATGCGTTCTTCTGCGATTTCTAAATAATCTGTGTAGATTGTAACATACTGCCTTGTTCCAACGCATAATCTTACTGTACTTATACAAAGATTTGATGATAAAACCGTATGACTACCATGACATGACATGAACAAATAGGAATTTGATGGACTGAAGTTGACCCAGTCGCCCGGGTGTCAATACCTCATCTTCATCTTTTATTCTCGTCTACCACGCAGGAGACGGAACTCGGCAGCGATTAAGGTCGCGATAACAGGCTGTTTTCAGTGTGTTCTACTTACCGCCGGCGTTCTTCTCTTGTTCGGGATCTATTTGCGGTAACTCACTCCTTCGAAGGGACATTCTTTCAGTATTATTTATCGTTCGGCTCATGTACCTTAGCCAATGCCGACAGCTCCTCGCTCTCATCCCATTTCCGGGTCTCCAAGCAGCTCATCTCAACGAGTGCCACGACGCAGCTCGTCGTTCTTGTCCCTCAGACGTGAAAAGGACAAGCCACCATCCTTAGCTGGTCCTCTTATGACTTTTGACACTCCGAGGCCAACTTGTTTTGATGCACAACCGAGAGCGAAATCTATTACCCATTCCACGAAAAGCCATCGAAGTTCCCCATCTACCAAAACGATATCACGATTCGAAACCTTAGCTCTTTCTGTACAAGATTCTCCGGAACCATCCCAGGCATTCCCTACTTTGGACTTCACAGGAGATTTCGGCACCCCGACAACTCCTATGCAGCATCCGCGTCTGCGTTCGAGGACTGGGCTCTCCAGCCTATCAATTTCGGAGGCCCCTTGTCCGGTTCCCCAGCTTCGATTTTCTGGCTCTTCGTCCACTCAGCATACCGAAACGCCTCTTCATACCCCAGTGGACTTGAACCATTCCAGGGAATCTTTTGAACACTTTCCCGTAGTGGTTGCGGCACCCATTGCTGGTGTTGAAACGATGGACGCCCTTGTAGACGGTATGAATGGAGGGAACGACATATTGTCTCACACGTTGAGCCTCTCCAATCGTGCCAGATTTGGGATTCCTGGACATCATCCTCTTTACCAGCCACCCCTTCCGACCCCTCCACCAGGCGTGGTTCTAGGTGGGGGGAAAACTCGATGGCGTCCTAAGCGCAACAACGCCCCCAATCATTCGAGCGACTCAGACGCAGAAGATGATGTTCCTATAGCGATTTCCGGAGTGCGTACCCGTCCACGTCGCAGCCGCCCATCTCCCACTCCATTTAGCTCGGAAACATCCTCCTTTCTCATTACAAAATCGCCAGCATCAGAGCAGCAGCCTAGACATACAGTGCATACAACGTCTTTGAACCCACCTGACAAAGTGAAAAGCATTGTTCCTTCAATATCTGAGATTATTCGAACACATGCTCCTCTTGAAGGGCAAGTAAGATCACGTCCATCTGCCTCTCGTCCCTCGTCACACTATACTCACAGCCGGGGTTATGCCGTTGCTCGTGAGGCCGAATCCGAACCCGAACAGCATTCGCTCGAGGAAGAAACTGGTTTGATATCTCGTTCTTCCATCGACAGCGTAGCCGATGAAGTACAACAAACCCTACGCAAACAACTTTTCAGCAAACCTCACCCTCCGGCCCTTCCACCTCCTTCATCTTTTATGAACCGCCGGTCCACGCTTTCCGACAATGTCAGCACTCGTTCTCCCCGCTCGGATCCTGGTGCTCCATCCATATATTCATCTTCAACTTGTTCAAATCCTTGTCCTGCTTCTCCTATTGCCAGCTTTGTCTCATTGGCAAAGCCCCCTACCAGTTCCCAGGATGTTGTAAAGTATCTACGCTCAGCGAGATTGACAACCCTGCTCAGTCTTACACGATCACCTCACGCATCGGCAGACAATCCGTTGACAATCAGTCTTTCGGATCTTGGTAGTTCAACAGGGTATCCTGTCGTCGTTTTTCTTGGACTAGGTTGTGTGAGGCATATCATGGGCTTATATGATGAAATGGCCGAGATACTGAATCTTAGGCTAATTACTATTGATCGGTGCGTTCAGCGCCTTAGTTTCATTGCTATTGCTATAATTCGAAATTCTGACCCTTTCTCTAGATGGGGCCTGGGGAGAACAGAATCTAGGTCGAAATCGGCCAGGGGGGTCATGCAGTGGGCATCAGTGGTTGAAGAGGTCCTTGATCTCCTGCACATTACCCAATGCAGCGTGATAGCACATTCAGCTGGTGCGCCTTATGCGCTGTCCTTCGCCAACAGAGTCCCAGACCGAATACGTGGTTCGATATGCCTATTGGCCCCTTGGGTGGGCGGTAGTGAAAACAGTAAGGTCCTTATTGTTCAATTCTTTACACCATTTGACCAGGGATCAGGTGGATATAGATGGTTGAAATATGTTCCCAATGGTATTTTGAAAACCGCCCAGGCTGCAGAATGGAAGATTCAGGCGTGGATGATAGGGAAACCTCCCGCAATTGCATATGAAGGCATTGGTTACAACGCTCCGCCCGCCGCAAAGCCGCCATCCGAACGCCGAATTTCATCGCCCAAAGAAGATGGTACTCTTGATGCTCAGCACACGAGTACACATGATACTCGACCTCGCCCCAGCATGGGCTCGAGTACATTTAGTGACTATGACGATTTACGAGACTTCGATGGTCGCTTCGAGAGCCGGAGTACATTAGGGGCAGGATACCCACGTTTCCACACCCAAATGGGAGGTGGTAACCGACCTGTCAACAAGAGAAAGACTTCACGAGGATTTCTCGATCGTTTTAAAGGTTCCTCAAGTTCTCCACAATCGCCTTCTGAAGAGAAACCATTTACGGGAGGAAAGAAGTTGAAAGCTTTACGATCAATGAGCTCTTTGAAGAGCAGGAATGTCCCGAAGAAAACTGAGTCTGCTAGCCCCCAACTCCCTCTTTCGCTGCAGATCGAAGTTGGGCTCGGCTTTGGAGAACTTGACTGGCCTCTAACTCACTCTCAGATCTCCCTTCCCGACAAAGATGCGTTTGCATCCACACCAAAGCACTCGACCATCTCTGGTAATAGAACCACTGGACGAAGGTCGATATCATTCAGCTCCCCGAATGTTACTTTGTCGATGCCGTCCTCGCCATTGTTCGGTACTACTACGTCTACTGTCAGCGTGGGTTCTGGCAGTACACATCAAGCAGCTTTAGGCAATGCACTAATAGCTGCATCGCACGCTGAATCAGCCAAGGGCACTCACAACGACCTCTTGCAAATTCTCAATCATGACAACCAGCCATGGGGATTCTCCTACTCTTCTTACCCTCATCATGTCAGGGTGTGGTATGGAGATAGGGATGAAAAGATAGCCGAGCACGCTGTTAGATGGATGGCCAACAATATGGGAGAAAATCGATGTTCGGTCAAGGTCGTCAAAGGAGCCGATCACGGGCTAATGTATCGAAGCAGTGTAATGGTAGAGGTCCTTGAGAACGTGCTCTCCTTCTGGAAATCTGGTAGGCATCCCTTGATCTTTGTAAAACTTTTCACTCATCAATTCTGTCTAGAGGACTAGTGTACCCAACAGAACTCTCTTTTCTTTTTCTTTCTTGGATATCAATCTTCTCGGCACACATACCCTGCATCCATTCGCTTCTTTTGTACCAACTTTTCGTCATTGTATCTTTGGCCACATACATAGGTTTATGTTATCATTTGGAGCTTTGAACCGTTTTTAGTTTACAACATTCTTGTCCTTGTTATTGGACAATACTTAATGCGTAATTATCGGTTTGAATTGTAATGGCAATGTTTCACGTGAGTATAAGTTGTTCCTTTGCGTCCATGTCTTCGCGACGCCCGAGCCCGTCCCCTCAGAAACGGATAACAGCCCTTAAGCGCGCCGATGGAGAGCCTCTAACTCGCTTTGACATTCAATATGACGTTCTCCGTCATATCTTCCACGATATGCAGGCGGTGTTCACTGACCCCTACCCTTCCGAGGACTCTGCCCCGAAGGTTACTTTCCGAGACCTCTACATTAAGACCATTCTACACTCGCCAAAGGCCACAAAAGCTCTGAAAGACAAGATGACTGAATCTGAAACATTTGCAGAGGATTTTGCAATGCTCGCGCTACTCGTCAACGTTGGACGAGTCAATACAACTATGAGTTGTGCGGGGTATACTTTTGTGTTTACAGCTGGCAACTCTGACAATGGAGTTCAATAGTTTTTCCTGAAATGAAGACTGCCATTCGAACATACCATCCAATTCCTTCTCTACAGAGGACGACCGGAAACCTTCAAGACGCGCCGCGCATTAAACATATACTTAAATCGGCTACCTTGGGGAACGATAATGGTCCTACGCCCTCCACACCTGCCGATATTCTTTCTCGAGTTGTAAGTACTTCGTACTTATATCTCCTTTGCATCTCACGCGCTTTGTATAATACAGAAGTTAGGGCAGGTCCCCTCCACCACGGTGATGAACCTTATTTTTGTCTTCGCCAACCACTCAACAGTATGTGGTGATCATGCTCCTCACATTTTACTGAAATTTACTAATCTTAGCCGATTGGCCGCGTTCACTTCAGCGAGAAACTGGACTTTATAGACCTGTTCATACGCGAGACACTCTCATCACTCAGTCGTGCCCGCGCTTTCCTTTGGCTCTGCTACCACTACCTGGAATTTTGTTTGGATAATGATGATGATGATTATGACGGTGATGGTCCAACTAATCCTTTCGCAGATAGCAGGCGAGGCAATATTCCGACAGTTGTTCACCTTTCCGACGCCGAAATCACTCAGGAAAATGTGGATTCTGAAGAAGAGAAGATACTGGCTGAAAAACTTGTGATGCAAAGGCTCGAAATATTGAAGACACACGGTGCGAAGGAGTCTTCCAAGCACAATAAAACGTCGGGTCCGGGAAAGAGTGGTGTTCGAGATGGAGATAAAAGTTTTGCTTCGACTCAGGAAGGCATCAAGTTGAAAATCAAGCGGGCTGTTGGGAAGCAAGTTATCAGTACTAAAGAAAAGGCTTCCTCGGTCCGTAGCCTAAAGCTTAGAGAGGAGAATGGTAGAGACCTGAGCCCTACTATCATCAATACTGATGAAGAATACGATCTCGATGATCCAAGTATGTCGTCTTCTCTTCCAAGCCACACTAGATTCAGACTTGATATGTAGGTCGTGCAAAGAACCAGCATCCGCAACCAAAGCATCCTTACCATCCACAGTCACAGCTTGAACCCCACACTCAGCCCCGCCGTGTTTCAAGTGAAACTCCTGAACCTACCAAACATACTCGACGCCATCACCATCCTCGATATTCACCATACCCGTCAAGCCCAAGCGCTTTTCGGATCGATTCTTCTCAAGACCACTACATGCGGCATCGACAACGGTTGTATACACCCCCAAGATCCATGTTGGAACGTGAGAAGCCAATCCAAATTCATCTCTGTTATCCTCACAGCCTTTAAAGAAGCATGGCATATTGTCACGACCACAGATCCCCTCCTTGATTCTGATGAGGAAGGTGCTGACGAGCACTTAAGATACGATTACAGTAAAACTTTTTATTTTTCACCTACCTGAATATTGACGGCCATCATAGTCCAGCGTCTGAAGGTCATTAATGCACTACGTCGGAAGGAGCCTACTCCTGAATTGGAACAAGCATGATGCATGATGATCAGGAATCCTTATAATTATGTAATATATATTGTTAGAAAGTAGAGTCCCACCTCCTTGGGTTCTTTCTTCTAATCATCCTGTTTCCTCTTGTCTATACCGGACAATAACTACTTTTGTAATTGTAAACGTATCGACTTTTGTTTGAGTCTGGTATCGTTGTCAATCTTTTACGATCAGCGTTGTCAGTCCGAACTTAAAATGCCCTAACTTCATACTTATCGACGCGCCAGTGCTCTCACCACCACATAAGTGTTGAATCATAGGAGGCTCGGAAACATAACAAATTCATCGCATATGGCTGAAGAAGAGGACGAAGTATATCACGTTGGTATGCGAGACCATGGGACATCAAGCTGAGAACAGTCATAATCTTACTTTCCTTCAGAGGTGATTACCAAAGCCCGCGTTGCGCCCCCATCCAGCGATGAGGAGGACGAAGATGAGCCGGGTCCGACCTCGAAACGAAGAAAGAAGAGAAAAAACAAAGAACCCAAGAAACCTAAATGGGTAAGCTCCTCCGTTCATCTTGGATGCATTAGCACTGATTCACCCTAGGAGTATTTAGTGAAGGTTTGAGCTGTACTTGCCAATTATCCTTGTGTTATGCTTAATGTTCCATCAGTGGGCCAATTTTGATTCCAGACACAATAGGTTAGTAGTACGAGATATCGGGGCGGGGATACAATGTTCTAATATCCTCTTGGGTGAAGCTGGGAGCCAGAAGAAAACGTAGCAGGGTGTCAACGCCTCCTTGCCAGTTTTTGGGCACACGTTGGCACGGACGATAATGATTATGATATAGGTTATGAGGTCACAGCCGATGAGAAATGGATCAGTGAGTTTTACTGGTTTTTTTCTGTATATTCATTTGATTATCACTCTTTTGCAGAGAAAGAAAAGCGTTTTTTTCGTCAGGAATATGATGAAGCTGAAGAGAAATTACGGAAACAAAGAGAAAGAGAAGAGCGCAATCGTAGAAAGAAAACAGTGAGTTCGTATAGACGTACATTATGGGCCTATTAATCACGGTCGCCCATGGGAAAGAGAAAAAAGAAAGCACCTTCAGGAGAGTCGTCCAGACGATCAACCTCTACGAAATCTCGGACCAATGTATTTGAGCACCTTGCTATTCTGTCATCTCAGCTGATTTCATTGCTTCAGAGTGTGGCAATGTCCGACGAAGATTCCGATGATACGCCGCTCATTGCGAAACGTAAACGAGAGCCAGTGATGGAAAACTCTGACGATGTAAGTTAGAATCTTCTGAACCAGTATTCCAGTAACCTCTTTAAGGATGCTCCCCTCATCAATTTTCCTCCTCGTAAGACAATGAGAACGAACTCTCCCGTTATTGACAACGATCCTAATCTCAAAGAGGTAAATGCTCTGTTCTATATCCTCACCTTCCTGGCTAAATCCAACAGTCTCTAGAGCCGCAAGATGCGGCCTCTGCCAATAAGGTATGTAATATTTGCATCCTTTCTTACCTCTCTATTCATGGAGCTGAACAGAATTGGGTCGCATCTCTTTTTTCCTCGCCCGAACCGGAAGCAACTTCTACTTCACCAACATTGCCAACACCGGCACTATTACCAACACCGGCGCCACTGCCAGCACCACTGCCAGCACCAACGTCACTTCCGCCACCACCTGTGTCGTTGCCGATCTCGCAACGCCATGCCTCTCACTCCAGAGTTGTTGGAACAATCCCGAAGAACGTTACTTCCATAAGTGGCCTTTCCACAAAGCAACGGCTGTCGTTAAATGCGCTTGCTCCAAGACCGCCTAAAGCTATTTCACTTCCTGTTCCCAAACCGAAAACACAGCCTTCTCTTCCCCGAACCTCGTCTTCTACAAACCTAATGCCTCTTAGCTTCAAGAAGAGCACAGTGTCTGCGTCTGTGATGACCCTGGCAGGTGTTGCTAATGATACTCAGGTTGCTACCTCTCCCCCCTCGCAAGAGCTCACACCGAACACGACAAGTGTGGCTCTTTCTCCAAATCAAGAACATCTTCAACCAGAAAGGTTTCTCTTTCTTTTTTCGTTTTAAACGATTATTCAGCAGTGCTTCGCAATGATTTAGGTTATCAGAAGGGATAGCGTCAACACACAATGCGCACGTAGAAGCGTTCCTGCGTGAAATTATGCCCCCCGCGTGAGTGATTTGAGTATAAGGATTTAAGATTCGCATCTCATGTATATATGTAGTCTTGCCGGACCTCTGAAGTGCGATTCTTTTTTGTATGCTCAGCAATTTACATAATTTAATTCGTCCAGGCCTGCAGAGGAACAACCTTTCGAACCTCAGCCTCCGCGAGGCCTAATTTTAAAGCCAACCCCAACTCCCGAGTATGTCTACCGTGATATCGATCCTATTTTGACCAACACTATTCTAGCACGTTACAACCATGGACATGGTCTGGCAATGTTTTCATCGAGACCAATCCTTCAAAACCTGTATTTGCTGTCACCTTTTGCGATGTGACTGCATCTGTCAATGGACGTCTCAGGCTCAGTGTAGTAATGGATAACATGGATTATCTATACTTTCTCAGCTTTCATGATGCTGTGGATCTCTATTCAATGCTCTCAGCTTGCCAGGAGGTCCATCAATTTGCACGACTTGGTCCGAAATCAGACGTAGACGTCGAGGCCCTTGAAATTTTTAGTAAATATTTGGCCAAAATGAAAAAGGTATGGCACCGTTACATTTTTATCTCGTTCTTCACTGATGCAGAAGCAGGTTGTTCTTCTACCTGTATTCCTTGACAATTTGACTGTTGGGCATATCATTTTTTTCAACCACGCTACTCGAGTTGTATCCTCCCAATTGAAACCACCCTCCGAGGTTCAGAGAACCGGAAGTTTGGTGGCTGCTCTCGTGCCATGGACTTTGTCTTCGGGCCAGCTCTCAAGGTATCATCGCCATCCCGCAAACAAGAACCTTCCCGCCCATGCAGAAATGGACCCTCTTGTCAAGGACGAAACCCAGTGGGTGCGAACACTTCGTATCAAACCACGTTATCACTACGGGCTTCGCCTGTTGAAATTTCCTCGATCCTTGCACACCTACCTCTCCGACGGTGGGCATGAACGAACTTTTAGTGTTTGGTTTGAAGGTGGAGATGGAACAAAGAAGAAGCCTGGCTTAGAGACCATTATCCTCTTCAAGATTCTAGAGAAATGCAGGACAAAACACTCCCGTATCTGTGACGCTCGCATCATCTTTATTCATGTCGGCGCTCTCAAACATCTTGAGAAGCTTCCTGGTCTTCTGGAAATTTGCTCTTCTTCTTTTTTCGTGCAATTTTACACTTATGGAACCCATGAAACCATTGCCCCAAAGTTCTGGGGAATCCGGGAGATCTACCCCTGTGGTATTTTTGTAGTTTTGTGTTCATTTTTCACCTACTGATGCCTTTGACATGTTACATATGTGTACAGGTGGCATTGTGACTTTCACCCCGCAGGTCTTACTTGACGATCCAATCGGCGTCCAGCATAGGATCAGTCAAATACATAGTCACCCAATGTGGGAATGCTATATTCTCCCATCGGTGCTTGGGATGGTTGCAAAGTTATATTGTCAAAACGAAAAGAACGACCCGATCGCGGATTTTGATAGGTGACTCGCGTCATACTAATATAGTCCTTTCATGTAATTGACGATTTTTGTTCAGTGGGAAATTTCCCTACACAAGGCTTTTACATGCCATCGATGAAGGAGAGCTCTCCTTCATATCATCTCCTTCGAGTTACAGGCCACCGTCGACGAAGGATATCAGCCCACAGCAAGAATGGGTGAAAAGACACTGGACCCATCGGCCCCATGGCCCTCGTGCTATACTCCAAGCAAGCCTCGATGCTTTCCATGATAAGTATGGGAAGTTTCATCCAACGGAGTGGAAGTCAGGTATCCTTGATGAAATATCCAAGGATCTCAGGTGTATGAGAAGACAACCTGTTTTTATGGAGAAATATCGACGATATGTTGTTCTCATCAGTCCTAGAGTGCAACAGAGAAGCCGTGAAGATGCGGTGAGTCTGATATTATTGCTTCATCGCAAATTATGTCAATTATTCTTTCTTTCAGCTTGAATGGACGTCGGCTGCCAAGTTTGACTTCAAAGATGATTTTTTCCCGTTACAATGATATTAAGTGTATGTAAAAATAACAGATAAAGGTTGTGATATGGCAAGAAGCTGGCCGGTGCGTGCGATGACACCTTCATCCTAAGAATGTTGCTTTTAGAGCTTCCCGAAGCTCTTCGTCGCGCTCGTCAACCTCCATTGAGGCTGTCTTGTTTTATAGTCCCGATCAGATTGTGCAGCTCCCGCGAATACACTGTTCCACTGACTGCTTTTAACACCTTGTCCTTGCTTGACTCTTGCAATTCTCCCGCAACAACTAGTTCGTCCAAGATCTGTACATTGCTTACATTGAGTCGGTGATTGGTTATAACATTGGAGATTCCAACTGCCAAACATACGGCGTATGCCCTGTCAAAGTTGAAAATCCTGTGAATATAATGAAGAACAGTGCTGTTAGGCCTCGAAACGACCCACAAATCCAATTCGCAAACCTATGAATAAATGATAAGGTTCATGCTGAGAACCGACGCCCTCTTAGAACTTACGTTTCCAAAATATTTGTCCAATATTTCGACATATCGGTGGATTATTTCCAAAGTCAACAGCTCGTTATCTTGCTCTCCGATTTCGCAGATGAAGAACAAAGAAGCATACTGCCGGTATATGACCTGTGAAATCCAACCTTCATCTGGAAGATGACAGAATAAATGAATAGCACTCACTTTGGCCGCTAAAGTACGAAGAGACGGTGTTCTTACTAGTAGCGCAGCGCTGGGCATACAGCAACAATGTCGGACGTACCTTTGTATTCAATCACATTGCACATGCGCGGGCGGCGGGCGCAGACGAGACGTGTTACATCTTGAATGATCTTTGCCTTGGATTTGGATGGCAAGGGTATGAACCATTTTGCCAGGCGCAACTTACCTACAGCACCATGACTTTATTTGTAAAAGATGTTCAAAGGACTGACCTTGCCGTGAGACTAGCAGGATGTAGTTGATCATATGTAGTTACACGTCTTCGCTGTCCAGCATTAAGAACACCATCAAGCTAATAACGCTAGCGGGCCGATGAACCGTTGAAGGTAGTCGCTCAAGATACGACTGGTGCAGACAATGCACCTCAATAAAAGTATGTACGTAGTACTAGTATACTCTAGCAAAGGTCATCATCTCTTGCACAATCAACCGGCATAAATACTTTCGCCTAAAGTACAGAGCAAGGTTCGGTGACGAAAACATTCATAGACTAAATTCATCATGGGCCAAAAAAAGGGTTCGCGTCTGTCTCACAACTTTAATGGGGTGCGGGGATATTGAACCTTGGTCGATGCAGCATCATCGACAAACCAATAAAGATGACCAGGGTATACAGGTCTCACTCGAGCAGAGGGTAAGCCGTTCTCGGGGTGATCAAGGACTTGGCTGAGGGTATCAACTTTTTCCTTCCCGGTAGCTACAAAGACTACTCTCGAGGCGTGGTTGATGACTGGGTAGGTGAATGTAATTCTCTTTGGCGGAGGCTTGGGGGAGTCTTCGATATATGCGACCCATCTGTCCTCCTCTGCGAGAAGTTCATGACCGGGGAAGAGGGAGGCGGTATGGCCATCGGGACCCATTCCAAGGAGAATGAGATCAAAGATGGGGAAACGAGCCGAGTCTTTTTGTGCAAATTCGCGAATGAGTTCCTTTTCGTACGCATCAGAAAGCTCTTCGAGATCATCAAGAAGAGAGGTATCGATGGTATGAATGTTGTGTTGGGGGATCGGGACTTTGGAAAAAAGATGGGTCAAGGATGCGAGATAATTGGAGTCGGCATGGTCGAGAGGAACGACGCGTTCATCAACATAAAAGACTTGCCTATGGAATGGTGAGAAGGATTGATGATGAATGGATTGTGGCGTACCACTTGTCCCACTTGACGGCAGGGTTGTCAACGAGACCCCTGAGCATCTTGGGAAGGGAACCGCCGGAGAGGGCGATGGTGAAGCGGCCCTTCTTGTCGAGGGAGTCCTTCTGGGCCTTGATAATGAAGGCGGCGAGACCGTCTACAAGAGCATCGGAGGAGGGAAACGCGACGAGGACAGGGCTGTTGGGAGCCTGGTGGACGGCGGACATGGTTGCGGGTGCTCAAGACAAATCGGAATCTTTTCACGCACACACACGTGCGATGACGTCATTACGAAAACAACTATATACACTACAATAGATAGATGCGCCACGCTAGCAGTTGCAGCCGTAGCTTTGCGAGCTCTCGGCGTCCAGCTGGATTGGGTCTGGGTAGTCCGCATACCTGCAGTACAATGTCAGAGCATACACACACCATCAGATCAAACACCGACATGTCTGACTCTGCCTCCTGTTGCAGCGCATTCTTCGCAACCGTCTGGAATGCCTGCTCAACATTGATTGCCTCCTTGGCCGACGTCTCAAAGTACGGAATGTTGCCCTTTGACTGACACCACGTCATGGCCCGCTTCTGTGTGACCTGCGTATCTCTGTCAGAGTCATCCTCAATGAGCCAGTGCATGTCCCACCTGGCGTTTGTTCTCCTCTACATCTATCTTGTTGCCCAACACAACAAACGGAAAGTTCTCTGGGTCGTGCGGGCTCGCCTGGATAAGAAACTCGTCGCGCCAGCTGTCAAGAGTCTCAAACGACTTGGCGCTGTTGACGTCGTACACAAGCACACAGCAGTCGGCACCGCGGTAGAATGCAACACCAAGGGATTGGAAACGTTCCTGTCCAGCAGTGTCCCACAACTGACAGCCAAGTCAGACGCAGACGAGACGCAGTGACACAAGTCGTACCTGCATGGTCACGAGCCTGTCATCGACCATGACTTCCTTGGTCAAGCTAGCCACAAAGTCAGTGTGCGGGAGCAACATAATGGCGGTGGCAAGGCGTACAAGTCGGCACCGATAGTGGCCTTGTATTGGTTACTGAACCGCTTGTTGACATATTGGTTCATGAGCGAGGTCTTCCCGACCCTGGCATAGATTTATTGCACATGAGTCAATAAATAGTAGACAATGACGCACCCACTGTCGCCGAGGATGATGACCTACAAAGGACGCGAGAGGTGAGCAGTAATGAAGGGGGGTTGGAGGATAGAACAACCTTAAGAAGAACCCGTCCCATATCTGAGGGTATCTGGGACTACAATTAGCGAGCTTGAGGTCGTCGTACAAGTTGGCAGTCAACGTTTCAGCGAGAACACGTGGTTCAAACTCCGAACTCAGTGCAGGTTTGCTGCCGCCCAAATGGCCGAACCCGCATGGCAGGAACAACTACGCCTCCGTCTCACTGAAAGAAACGCCAAAGAGTCTGCCTATGCGTCCATAATCGAACAGTGTATGTCTCTGCTACCCCTTTTTCACTGACGCCACCAATATTTCCGCAAAGATCGCCGATTGGCCCAACAGACCAAGCTCCTCAAAGAACGCAATGCCTCTCTCTTACGTGCAGTTGGTACCGCCAAAAGCAATCCGAGCTCATCTACTGTCTTGGTTCAAGGACCCACAGACGAGTACGAGCTTTGAAATTCAATCCATTTCTTGGATATTGACATTACACCCAGCAATCCCGTTCGCGCCGCGTACATACAGTCTCTCGAGTCCCAAATATCATCCCTCCGAGACGAACTTGCCACAGTTTACAAGACTCAGGGCCAAAATGCGCAGCGTCTCCTAGCCATGAACGAGACATTGCGCGAGAAGGAGGAAATGTCGAGAATTGACTCGGAGAGTCTCCGCAAATCCAAGGATGAGATCGCCGTCCTGAAACGCAAGGTAGACCAGCATGCTGAAATCATGGCAGAGAAAGATCGCACGATCCAGGTCGGTTCAGTGTCGCTTTTATCACGTCCTCCATCTCATACATGGTATATCAGATTCTGAACGACGAGATCAGTACACTACAGTTGGAACTCGGGCAGATCGAAGAGCGCAATACGACTCTCACTAAAGACAATGCTAAGCTTCTTCAGCGTTGGTTAGACGCGAAACAAGCTGAGGCTCACAAGATGAACGAGGCTAACCAGTTCTACGAGAGTATGCGGTCAAGGCACCAAGCTGTGCTGAATTGGAGGGAGGGATCTGAGGATGACACCAAAAGTCGCGCTGGTCCAGACGCCGGCTCGAATGTGTCGAATACAATGTCGGGAAAAGGGGACGCTCACGAAGCCAATCACTTGACCGTAATGAAGGATGGACTACCGTCTCTGACACCGAATCCACTGGAACTGACACCGAATGGTTGATCGTCGACGAATAGGTTTATCTCGTATATCCTTGGGGACTTTCTTATTTCTTGACCTATATATCATAGATGGCTTTTCCAATGCACATGTTTCTTGAAAATCTCATTGAAATTGAAATTCTGAATACACTCATTGAATATCAAGTCAAAATTGGTTGGATACACATGAGAAAGGAAGAACAGAATAGAAAAGACTAGAAAGATTTTCAAATGAAGGTTAAGGAACGACGAGGACAAATAAAGACGCTCTTGGTGACGTTTAGAGAAAAAGAAGAGACCAAGAAAACTTTAGGCAGGCCCTTGCATCTGAGCATCTCCGCCCGCAGTTTGTTGACTAGCTTGTCCATAGTAACCTATGGAGGGCAGAATCAGCAAGAAAAAGTTTTGGTCAGGCAAGTTCACATACCACCCCAGTAGTTAGAATAGTAAGACGGATCGGCAGCACCCCACTGAGGTTGTCCAGCTTGGCCAGCGGCGGCAGCAGCAGCGTTAGGGTCCGCACCAGGTTGCTGGGCACCTGCAGTGATACCGAGGCCTGCAGCGGCGCCGCCAGCGGGCTGTGGCATCCCAGGAGAGCCGGGTCCAGCTGCGCCAGGCGCGGCTGTGCCCTGTGCCGGGAAAGCTCCATAAGCACCGAAGCCATATTGTCCATAAGAGTTAGGTTGAGGCATTCCATACATGGGCTGAAAGAGAGTATTGAGTCAAAATGATAATATATACGAAAGAATTGGCGCACCAATTGTCCGTAAGCAGCAGGAGCAGCGGTGGGTGTCATCGGTGCACCGGGCTGGACTGCTCCACCATCCGCCCTGTCCTTACCCCAGCTGCACTTGATTGGCCGGCCGTGTACCATCTGGCCTTGCAGCTGGACAATAGCCATGGCCGCATGTTCATGGGTGTCCAACTTAACGAAGGCAAAACCCCGATCAGCTTGCATGCGGATTTCAGAGAGATAACCGATGGATTGAAAAAGGGGAATGAGATCGGCCTGAGTGCAGTACGGTACAAGGTTACCAACATAGACTGTTGTGTTGTAGGAAGGGGTCTGCTGCACGACCGATTCGTAAGAAAGGGGCCCTCCTTGGAAGTTGATCGGAGCAGGAGCACCACCACTGACAGCACCACCAGGACGAGGCGAAGCCACAGGTTGCCCAGTAGGGAGACCCTGAGTTTTCTGGTTGGCCCAGTTGACACGGATGGCACGAGAACCGAGCCATTCACCGTTCATGGTAGCGATCGCCTGTTCTGCGTCGGTCTTGTCGCGGAACGCCAGGAAACCATATCCGCGAGATTTACCGGAGTTCATGTCCCACATAACGCGCGCATCAGACATTGTACCAAAAGCACTGAACGCCTTCGCAAGGACCTCATCGTTAACCTCCGGACTAAGATCGCCGACGAAGACGTGGTAATGACCAGTTGTGTCCTCCTTATTTTGTTGGCCCTGATAGGCCCAGTTGACTCGAATTTCCGTATCAAAAATTTTGCGTCCATTGAGCGTCTGCAGAGCTGTCTCAGCAGCACGCATGTCAATATATTCGACGAAGCCATAATTGAGACCTCCATGTTGGTAGTTGCGGTCGGGAATAATTTTAACATGTTGCACAGGTCCAGCGACAGCGAAGATTTCGGTGAGCATATATTCCGTGACTCGGGGGCTCAAATTTCCCACATAAAGATGAGCACGCCTCTATATCCATATGACCGAACCGAAAAAAACAGGTTATGTCGGACAGAGTGAAACAATCGCAGAGAACCAAGTTGAGGATCAGCTCCATAAACAGCGAGGTAAAATGAATCAATCTCACCGGAGCCTCAGCCGGTCCTCCCATACCCATTGGATTCATGATTCAGAAGATAATGGAAAACTGGAAATAAATGGGTATGTGAACAGATCACAATTCATGATGAAGAAACGTACGAAGCTGCTAACAACAAACAGTATATGATATACGAGTCCGTCAGAGAGAGGAAAGATATAGACGAGAGACGAGAGAGGAGAGAGGAAGAAAGGAAAGAGAAGACGAGATACTTAGAGACCAGATGACAGTCAAGAGCAACTTGTAGCAACTGCGGTCGTGGGAGTTTTTTTTATTGACTAAGCGGCATAGCATTCATGAAACAGGTTGGAAATTAGTCGAAAAACATATACATAAGTATTGAAGTACATTGAATTTACTTGTTTGTAGGCACATTCAACAACACATTCCCTCCTCCGGTGGGAATGTAAGTTACGTTCGGGTTGTTAGCAAGTGATTGCGCAATTGCCTTGCTCGCTTCAATTTTCCTGAACGCCACGAAGGCCTCACCTGCCTTCTCGAGAGCTTTTGAGATTGTGGCCGCTGCTTCAGCCTCACCTTCGGCGCGGATGACGGCGGCTTGACGCTCTTGCTCGGCCTTTGCAAAGTTAGAGCATACCAATCTAAATGCGGATGGACCCTACCTTTTCAACAATAAATTTGGCACGCTCCGCATCTGATGAAAATTGATCAGAGTCCAAGTAGAAATTGTGAAAGATATAAAAACCTTGCTGGGCTATTTGCTTTGCTTCGACAGCTTGCGTGAATTCCTGACAGTGGCTAAGAATGGTATTACAATATACTTTCAGAAATTACAAACCTTCCCAAACGTCAGGTGGGTGATAGACACGTCCTCAAGCTTGATATTGAATTCACCCGCTCGCTGAAGAAGATCCTCTCGTATTCTCGATGAAACCTGGCCAGTTTCCCTCAGTAGTTGACGCAAAAACGAATGGACTAGGAACGCACCACTTCGCGCTGCGTGATTAGCTCTGCCGCATCGAATTGTGCTACAATACTCTTCAAGACCTCATTTCCAATGGATGGCAAGACTCTCTCGTCATAATCCAGTCCGAGGCTCTGGTAAATTTTCGGGAGATGGTTTGTGTCTGGCCGGGATAGGACGCGAAGAGTAAGAGTGACCATTTGCAAGTCTTTAGAACCTGTGGTCGTCGAAATATTCTGGAACGAGCTTGAGGCTGTCTTGGAGGGATGAATACGATAAAACCCACCCGAGGCTTGATACGACAATCGTACAGAATTGCACGTTGGAGCCAAGGAATCAAAAAGTGCGTTCCCTCCCCGGTAGCCTAGGAAAGCAGAAGTCAACTATTTCAAGACCCAACCTCAATTGTAAGGCGCTCACCTTGTTCTTCACACCAGAGAAACGATCGAACATGACGGCTTGGTAACCTCCAGGAACATCGTAAAGGCTGGCTTGAAGGACAGCAGCTGCCACACCAAGAGGGACTGAAAGCAGGTTAAAAGTAAAACAAAATGGTCATTGGAAAGACTCACTTAGAAGACGGCCTGCGGCTTGAGAGAGAGCCATGACGTGTTGGAAGAGTTGGACTCGAGCTCCGAGCTGAGGAAATTTCGATGTGCCAGGGAACGGCACGTGACAGAACGGCCCAACGTGATTGAATTTTGATGAAAACGCAGCATAACTTATATCAAGGTCTGTTTTACTAGGAGACTAGCGACTTCACACTCTCAACAAACTCTCAAGGATTTGCACTACTCGAGCAAACATCCTATACAGACTTTATTGTCCATTTGGAAATTAGATGCGTTGAGATATATATGTATAATTCTACAGGAGCTCGGAATATTAGAAGGGCAGTTTCTTCGCTTTCGTTGAGCTGTATGTTTTGAGCGGGTTCGGCTTCCTCTTCTGATGATACTACCAGACGAATGCGAGTCGCATTAGCAAATTATTCTGAACGCAGTAGAAGCGTAAACATACCGCCTTGTAATTCCTGATACGCCGAGCCATATCCCGCATGAGAATCTTTTTCTTCTTGTCCCGAGCCGCCTTGAGTCGTTCCCATCTGTGCCCCTTGAACATTCTCTTCTTCGCCGCGTACAACCGTGTTCCAAGCTCAGCACCCGGAACCTCCTTCACCTTAGCTTCACCCACCCACTCAACAGGATTCATCCACGTATTCCTCAGGCTCTGCTTCCACTTCTCCTTGTTGGACGGCCCTTTTGGGAAGCCTTGGCCCTTCTTTCCGCCAAATTGCTCATGCGCGAGCTCCGCGGCGGCTTCGGCGGTAACACTGGAGGGTTTAGGATTCTTAGGACCTGGCGGGAGGAGGTATAGCGTGTTTGATGCCTTTGCTTTCTTCACAAGGTCAGCCTGGCGTCTGAGGGAAATCGTTGGTGGAGCCCATCGTCCGGTGAGAGGATTTTTATGAGGTAAGAATGGGTTGGGCAGTCGGTGAGGTGTACTTTGCTCGCTGGCGGGCGCGGGAAGAGGACCGTTGTGTATAATATGCGATTGGAGGCTCGCAAGCTGTTTAATGCGGAACGACCTGACAACCTTTGCTCCTGCAGAAAGGCCCGCCGACATCGTATGTGTAGTCGTCGTTTGAGATGAAGTCCAGGAAGAAGACGGGTATTTGATTTTGGTCCTTTAACCAAACAATATCACGTTGCAAAAGAAGAAATTAATCCTGTCGTCCTATCGTCCCAAGCCCCAAGCCCCAAGCACCGCTAGAGTCTCAGCTTACACTCTTCCCATACTTATACAGCCTTTCCTGCTCAGATGACTGTTGCTGGGGGCAATGGTGTCTGGACCCTTACATGCCTGGTTTTGCATGATAGTAGACTCAATAAACACAAGATCACCTCCATTTTCACTCTCTCAATGATACTGTTGAAAGAAAAAATTCAACAAAGGTTCTGTCCCAGCCACGCCCTTCCATTCTCTGACTTCTGGTTCTCGCGACCTAAAAAAGACAGTTTAAATCGCGTTAATGCCTTTCATAATGCGGAGACGCCATCGTCAGCTTCTCCGAACTTTGAACACGAACCCAGCAAAAATAATGATGTACAACTTCTCAACTCGTTGCAGTTCGTATCTCAGTATTAGGAATCAGGTCCTGGGCTTGGACGTTTAGATGTTATATTTCGTGTTACCTGTCTGCAGGAGCAGCAGGAACAGGAGCAGGCGGATAAAGGAGAAGGTGAGGATACATGAGTTTTTGCTGGCTCCATGGACACTCATTTTTATCCGACCTCCCATAGATCGTGGTGAACGCCAAAGACACCTGCTTGATGAAGAAAACAGCACTTCACCGGCTGCCAAGCGTTTGGAAGAGGAATTTCGCAATCAGATGCCGTCATCTCTAGCTGAGCCTGACCTATTTCGAAACCACGCAGGAATAGATCAACCGGCCATTCGAGTAGGGGACAGTTCCTATCACATTACTTCACCCGGCCTTTGGGGTCTTTAAAGATAGAAGCCAAGCTGATCCGTCAGAGGGGACCTAAAACAGGAGTGATACAGAACGTCTGCTTTGGATGCGTTAACGGCAGCACTCCAAGTCCTTCGATCAAAGAACATTACAAGTCGATCGCTTTCGTGGTGCACAATGGTTGTTGTTGCCCCAGTACTATCCATTCCCGTTCTTATCACATTATGACGACGAAATTCAAAAAGAAGTGAACTTACTTACGATAAACAGCTTGAAGACAAGAAACTAGTCTTCTCCGCCATCGTCGACCATCCTGCCTCTTCTGCCACTGTTGACCGTTCTGCCTCTGAAGAACTTGTCATCAAGTTTATGAGCAATTCCAAATATTCAGTAGATGCCTCACGACTACCTTGCCCAGCTTGGACTCGCACCCAAGATAAGAAAATCTTTTCCCCTCTGCAGCTTGGACTGCAATTTTCATGGAGTTCCAAATGGAAATATTTCCTCTCTATGTTGTAGAAGAATCAGGTACAACGACAGGTGCAGAACATCATCCAACAACTGCACCAGAGAGGTTTTGTTCACGGTGATATTCGAGCTACCAATCTTCTTGTCGATTTTGCTTCCCTTGCATCCAATGATGATATGGTCCATATGATCCATCTAATTGACTTAGATTGGGCGGGCCAAATTGGAGAGGCCAGATATTCGCTTGGATTGAACTTGAACTGCAAGTTGGTGAACCAGCCACGGGAGGTCAAAGGTGGGGGAATTATCACGGAGTAGCGTAGTATCTTACCTGTTTTAAATGTTAGAAGTTGTTTGTGATTTGCGTACCTCGTTTGCGTGCTCCTGAGATTTTCAAGAATGTACTTTTTGCAATGCATTGTTCGAGTTTCCACATGACTTGTATACAACTCTAGTCTCCTCTCACTATGACTCATTCTAGAAGGGCATCACCTCTCTTTTCCCCATCCATTCGAGCAGAGTGGCTTCCAAATTGCATTGCTCGCTTCTTGCGTTTACTGGCCTCGAATAACCCCAATCTCCAAGCCGCCAATCTCAATAGCATCTTGTCACCGAGGCCCACTTCTAGTCTGGGGTCCATTTTGTGGTGTACGGGGAGACTGGCAAGAAAGTTGAGAACAGTTAGGGATAAGAATGGGTGGCGTGTCTCTTTACCATGGGACGAGATGACACGGTCATCTCGTCCCAAATTTCGAATTGGTATGCGATCTATTTCCAACTGAAGCTTTGTGACCATTATCAATTTAGACCTTCCAATAAGAACCAACTTATATGTCATACCTCTTCTATAACAGCCTGCCATCCACCAGAGTTATATGCCGATCGATGTCTTCCATATCCGCCAAGCAATTCGTCAGAACCAAGTCCGTTGAGGAGCACGCATGCCGGGCTAGTATAAGGTATTGCTTTACCATCTGGAGTGGTTCGCACTTGACCTTTACCCCTGGAGGCAAAATAGAGGGCAAGTGCCAGGCTCTATCATGAGTTTGAATCAGCTATGGGACAAGAAAGAAACTCGACTCACTAGGTCCATAATGGTACGACCAGGTAACATTAAGGATTCTACGATCTCCCGCGCGCCTTGTGATTCCTTTCGAATATCTGAGAATCGATGTCCCTGGCTAAGATCTATCACGTACATCGTATGGGACATTGATCTCGACCTGTTGTAAGTTTAGCCCAAACTGTGCACCGAGCATTGTTGAAACCACCTCACAAAGTTCCAAGAACGTTCCGGGCATAAACGCCTGAGCTCCTCCACTTCCTGAAGTCCAGTTATCCGATCGGGAACGCTATACGATGTGTGGGTACCCAGTTCCACAGCAGGCACAGGCCTTTTCATGTGCTTTTGCTTGCCACCCGTATTTCCTCCGGCTTGCAATCGAATCTTCCGCGGATTCTCAAAAGCAACGTTGAGTAAATCGATGGGTTCGTCGAATGGGATGTGTCTGTACGTTTGTCGACGTTTGACATTTTAAAAAGGTCGGCCGGAAGAGACATACTTATGAGCGAGGTAGGTTATGACGGTTGAGTCGATACCTCCGCTGAATAGAATGGCCACTCGCGCCTTCCCCTTTGCTGTCCTTCGAATATTGTCAGCGCGTACTTGAGATATCAGAAACAGCTCACGACTTTTGTGGGATGTTTTGAACCTGCAACATAACACTGCGATCCAAGCAATGGATCAAATCGTCCACAGCTTTCGTAAGATGATCTGGAACGTCTGCAAGGGAGTCCATGGTAGAAGCATCATTTATTGGCGGCACGAATGTATTGAGTTTACTAGGTTCCGCCTGCATTACTCGCCTAAATACCAGAAATCTCAAGTTTTTCCACACTCACGAAAGGAGCTGCAGGTGCATCCAAGTCAGACGAACGACGTGGCAGAGAAAGCAGGCGAGAAACAAATTCTTTCTGGAACTGGTAGAAAGGTTAATGGGGTGGTCGCCAAATCTGGGTTAGACTCACATCACCAGGCGTCTGGAAGTCCAGGCAAAATATGAAATCTGTTGAAAGCTCTTCGAAGTCGTATCTAGAATCAGCCCCGGCTGAAACAGATGCAAGCAAGGCGTATGGGACAGATGACGAAGGCTTATGTATCAGGAGAGAGCGACGTCCGAGAGGGTCTCTCCCGAAAAAGAGGCGCCGGGATCGGGACTTATGGATTCATCAGGACAAGAAGCATTTGGATAGTCGTTAATCCTTACTTGGTAGTAAACGAAAGCGTACCTATGAATACGAAGTACGGTCAGTAATTCACCGTTTAATGGTACTGCGATGCGCTTACGGTCCCTCGATGTATCCAAATAGATCTCGTATATGTTCCATGGCCTCCAGTTTGCGTAGCTCGTTAAATAGTCGAACACCGTCATTCTCATGGGCTGAGATCTGTTCAAAGGCCTAAGAATACCAGTTTGTATCGAGGAAGAATGCCGACATTTAGAGTCCCATCAAAGATCTATTCGATTTGGTCAGTGAACGCATGTGGAAGTTTTTTTGTGGAGCTCGCCTCTCCATTCCAGCAGAATACATCACCGTCCTTCTGGTGCGGTTGCTTAACAGGACCTTCCCCTCTCAGTCGCAACTCGGACGCGTAGAAGTCGAGAGCGATTGCTTGTGATTCAGCTACATCAGGTATTATGGTAACCTTGTAATGCCCTTGCGAGTCTGGGCCTGGCGAATAGGAAAAGGTCGCTCACCAAGTTATACGCAATGAATCAGGTCGAACATACCTCTCGCTGCATTGGCCGCTTGAAGCTTCTGAATCAAGTCGAAATCTACATCGACATCAGTGGCACGAGCAGATAAAAAAATCCCACACATGGAAGACTCAATTCTTGCTCAAGTCACAAAATCTGTCGATCAACTCCGACCACATAAACATCAATTGGACTCAGGACTGTTAGTTCAAGTACAATGTTTGAATGATCGTATTTTCAGCAATTTATCGTAAACATCCATCAATCTACGCGAACGTGTCTCGTTCTGGTTTACATCTTTTCCTGTCTAAGTTATGTGTTGTAGGTGGAGGCAGAGACGTTTCCACCGCGTCCGGTCCAGTTGACGTCTGCATGGAGGCGTTAGCAGATTCACCACCGCTCAGCTCAAAGTACGTACGAATGTCTTCGCCAGCCTTGAACCTAGCATTCTCCTTCCCAGGAAGGACACGGAAGGTGTGGGCACCGAAGTAGTCTCGCTATTTTTACATGTTCACCCGATGCTTTAAAAGTTAAGTATTGAATAGACGTACCTGAGCCTGCAGGAGGTTGGCCGGTACGATTTCACTGCGATAGCCATCAAAGAAGGCCAGAGCAGTGCTGAAAGCAGGTGTAGGAACTCCCCAGAGAACTGCTTGAGCGATGACACGCCTCCATCCTGGTTGAGCCTTGTGCACAGCTAAAGAGATTAGTGTCACTACATGAAACATCAAAGAATCAGTTGCAAACAGTGACCTTTGTTGAAGAAGTCATCGAATAACAGAGACTCCAGCTGTGGATTCTTCTGGTACGCGGCCGTGATATCACCAAGGAAGACGCTCTACATTGAACTGTAAGTTATGAACACCAAGATATCTCACAGTCAAACCTTGATGATGCATCCACCACGCCACATCTTCGCAATCCCGGCATAGTTCAAGTTCCAATTGAGCTAGAATAGATTATCAGGAACTAGACAATGATACAAGTGACATTCGGAATGACCTCTTTAGCGGTCTCCCTCATGAGCATGAAACCTTGAGTATAGGAGATAATCTTGGAGGCATACAAAGCTTGCTCAAGGTCATCAATGAACAGTTGCTTGTCACCACGGAAAGGTTCCTTCTGGGGTCCAGCGATGATCTTGCTCGCCCGAACACGCTCGTCCTTAATTGCGGACAGGCAACGAGCAAAGACAGCCTCTCCAATCAAGGTAACTGAAAAACGATTATGGTGGATAAGGAATATGAGGCCTGGAGACCAACTTACCAGCGGTTCCAGCATCGAGAGCAGCAATAGCGGTCCATTTTCCAGTTCCCTTCTGACCAGCTTTATCGAGGATCTTGTTGACGACATGTTCACCATCGTCATCTTTGAATTTGAGAATGTTTGCGGTGATTTCGATGAGGAAAGAATCAAGGACACCCTTGTTCCACTTGAGGAAGATGTCAGCAATCTCTTCATCTCCAAGACCAAGACCACGCTTGAGAATATCATAAGCCTCGGCAATAAGCTGCATGTCACCGTATTCGATTCCTAGGAACAGAGAATAAACACCAAACACTTCTTATAAAACGTATCCGACTACCCACCGTTGTGTACCATTTTCACGTAGTGACCGGATCCGGTCTCGCCAACCCAGTCGCAGCAGGGCTCACCTTTCACTTGAGCAGCTGTCTTTTGGAAAATGTCCTTGATTGCGGGCCAGGCAGCAGTGGAACCACCAGGCATGAGAGACGGTCCATGACGAGCGCCTTCCTCACCTCCCGAAACGCCAGATCCGACAAAGAGTAAGCCCTTGGACTCAAGCTCCTTTGTGCGGCGGATAGAATCAGGATAGTGAGAGTTGCCGCCGTCGATGATAATGTCTCCCTGTTCGAGGTGAGGCACGAGTTGAGCAATGAAATCATCGACAGCGGATCCAGCCTTGACGAGAAGGATGATCTTGCGCGGCTTCTTGAGCTTGGCAACTAGCTCCTCGATGGAATGAGCACCCTGAATCTTGGTGCCTGCAGGTTTTCATGTAAATAATCTCGCGTAGATAATCAAAAAAGGAAGTGGGTACCTTTGGCCTCGTTTGCAAGGAAGTGGTCGACTTTTGAAGTAGTACGATTGAACGCCACAACAGTGAAACCCTTATCGTTCATATTCAGGATCAAGTTTTGGCCCTATGCTTGCGTTAACGAAAGTGCTCGGGAGATCGATGGGTAGGCTGTACCATGACGGCGAGGCCGATGAGGCCGATATCTCCACTTCATGATATCTGGGTGAGTGATGTAGTATGAACGAGAGGGAACAACGTACGTGGCCATAATGGATACGATGAGAGAGGTTGTGGTTGTGGAGGAAGAGTGGTTCAAGATGTATTCCTAGAGGAATGTCGGATGATGACGGACTTTGTGGACCAGGATAAATCAGCTTGGTCATCTTGATCAATTCGGCACGCGTGGTTCGTTCAACTCGGGACTGCCATTGCGCTTTTCCCACCAATTGCAAAGTGGGGTTGGTATGCATCACGGCGTCTGTCAGCCCGCTAAACCGCAGAATTTGTGTATAGGCGCGTGTCCACCCTCGCGCGCCGCGAACGGCCGCTGCCCCCGCATTTCGAGGGCGAAGGAAGAGCCACTTTCGCCATCGCGAGAAAAAGTGCCCACCCAGAGATGAGTTTGATTTTGTCAGAGCGGGCCGGTCGGCCGAGAACTTTTCTGGCAGCTCGACACATTTGATTGATACTTATCTACATACCTCTGTATACCCTGCTTCAACTATATACCCCAACGACCATAACGCATGCCTCCTGTCCATAGTGAAATTGGTGCCAAAGTCGGTAGTCCCTCGCTGGCGGACGATGTAACCTCCGACATCGTTTGTGAGGGATGGGTGCTGAAGAAACGAAGAAAGAAAATGCAAGGTAGGATTCAACGTGCAGCACATTCTTTGTGACTCAATGTCGCAAAGGTTTTGCACGTCGGTATTTCACGTTGTATCAGTCCGGAATTCTTTGCTATTCCTTTGAACCCGGTCAACCCGTTCGCGACCAAATCACTTTACACCATGCCGCCATAACCACAGCTCCCGGTCGTAGAGACATTCATATAGATTCAAATACCGCGACATTCCATATTAAATGTTTGAGCATAGAAGACTTCCACATGTGGATGGCGGCCTGCAGGTTTGTTCATTCCGTTCGTGTCACAACGATTCTTCATTCATCGTTCCATAGGAAATTCATTTCTCTCGGCGTAGAAACGCGTAAATCAGCGAGCGTAAGGTTTTCCACACCCCATGGTAATCCAAGCGTCAGTTTAATCAAGCCTGGAACAATTGTCGAGGAAATGGGATCTGTATGTAGAAGTTGCAAGCTCCTTACTCTTAGTCATGCTCTGACAATATTGTTTGTAGACAATAAAATCGTTAGAAATCTCTATTCAGAATTTAGTGCTTGAGGTTCCATCGTTGTCAAGGAAAAGCCATGGCCTCAGTAGAAAATCCGATAAAGACAAAACCAAAGATTCAACCAAAGAACCCAGGTTTGGTTTCTTAAAACGATGTGAGGTTCCAACTCATGAACGCATGGTTCCTCTTCTTCTAAGACATATCAATCAGCCTCAAATCACTCGCCCTCGCACCCCTCCGAATTTGGATCTGACACCGTCGTCCCTGACCCCCTTCACTCGTCGTTCCATCGTATCCAACAGGCATTTGAAACCCTTAAAACTCAGCATGGGATGTTGGTGACGTCAATGCAAGCACTAGCTGAAATGAGCCAACCCAATCAAGGATCACCTCTTCCTGCCACAGTTCAGGAGGAAGATTTTTCAGCCCTTTACGAACCTTCTTCGCAATTGTCAACACCGATCTCAAGGTTGTCCAAACGCGCCTCGACTACAACCAGCGGGAGCGGAAGTATGCAGGAGTGGTTCGATGCCCTTGATGGTGCTGAGGAGTTCGTAATGGATGTGCCGACTCCAGAAGAGCAGCCAAATAGAATGCTCATAAACGAGAGTCGAAGTAGCCTGTATCAGGAAGACGCCTCCAGTATCGACACCGATACCGAAGATGTTGACAGGAAGCAGCATGTTGTCCTAATGAGTGTCCCATCTGCTTCTGAACCTCTCCAAGTGAAACATCGAACACAGCTTCCATCACCTCCTGTTGGTGATGAAGGTAGTCTTTTTTCAATACTCAAGAAAAATGTTGGAAAGGTCAGAATTCATATCTACATATACTGCTTTGTCTATCAATAATGATATTCCTGGCGTACTTGCCATGTTGCAGGACCTCTCTACGATCACATTCCCTGTCACGTTCAATGAACCTCTCACCCTCCTTCAAAGAGCAGCAGAAGAAGTCGAATATCATAGTGTCCTTGACGACGCCGCACGTGTGGACGACCCTTTTGACAGAATGTGCTATGTTGCGGCTTTCGCTGTCTCTAGCTATACTCATACAAGACATCGGACTGGAAGGAAAGCCTTGTAAGTCCGAGCAGAGCTGTTCGATATAACACGATATTCGTTGACACCAGAATCATTTAGCAACCCCATGCTCGGCGAGACTTTTGAAGACCCGCGAATGAAGTTCGTTGCGGAGAAAGTTCGCCACAATCCTGTTGAAATTGCGTATCATGTCGAGGGAAAGAATTGGGAGCTAAATGCCACTTCCTCTGGCAGGACCAAATTTTGGGGTATGTAAGGTCACAGCGTGCTTCCGAATCATTTCTGAATTCCGTTCCTTCGCAGGCAAAAGCTTGGAGATTATCCCTCTCGGTGCTACGCACTTGACAATTGAAAAGGATCACTATGTGTGGTAAGTCTGATCCTATCATCCTCCACATACGTTTTCTTATCAAGCGAAACAAAAGGAACAAACCGTCGTCGTTCATGAGGAATTTAATGGTTGGTACCAAGTATCTTGAACACACAGGCAAGATGACGATCGAGAATACCCGCGATAAAACACGGTGTGTTCTGGACTTCAAGCCGAACGGTTATTGGGGCCCTTCGAACGTAGTGACCGGAGTTGTTTATGGGCCTCGGGGTGACATCGTCATGCACCTAGAAGGCAAATGGGATGATCAGATGACCCAAACGCTCGACTCTTCAAACTTCCGGATACTTTGGCGTTCAACGCCGTTTCCGAACAATGCGCATGAGTCTTATGGGTTTACTTCTTTTGGAATCACTTTGAACGAACTGACGGACGATCTACTTGACAA
>JAGGAW010034417.1:0-29710 GCA_017657375.1 Termitomyces sp. T27
TACTTATCCTTAGTCGCCAGATTCCCAGCTAAAAGACATCAACCTACCGCCTGATACTTCCGGTGGAAAAGATACAAGGCGGCAGTCCTCATGGTGGTGCCGGATCACGGATCACGAGACGAGCTACAACTTGATGGCTCAGGAGTCGAGGCGTAGTTCCAAGCGTCATTCTCGCGGCATGAACAATTTGGATGGCATCATCGTTGCCCCTAATATCGATCACCCGATACCTCTATCAAATATAATACCACACCGGCGTTAGCGTCATTCACAGCAATCGAACTTTGACAATATTCTAGCTCCGAGTCCTCTGCCGATATTCAGCAATCCTCCACATCCATGTCAGCGAGAATCGACTCCATCTGTATCGCGTTCGAGTTCTTTATAGTCAACGATCAATCCCAACACCTCTCTTCGGGCACGGATAGCCCGCTTGGCCGTGTATTTTCCTATGTCACAAACAGTCGGTCAGTTGAGCTAACTAGCACGGCTCTCTCGTCCCATGAAATCACTGAAGGAGAAGGCCGTGCTCAGATGCCGAAGACAACACGACAGATGCTCGGAAACTACTATGATCTTGGTCCTTACAGTGATTCAGTCCCTCTATCCTCTGAGCGTCAAGCTCGAGACGCGCATGTGGCTTCTACTGTTCCGATGGTTGATTCTTACCTTGATTCACATTTCAAAGAGTCTCGTCATCGCTGGAAATCTGCTCTTGATTCTGAGAGCATATTTGACCATCGTTCACGACGCCTTCCAGCATGCCCATCAGTACCTTGTCAGAATCAAGTTGGACTGACCCATAACCAAATTTTTTCTCCAGAGGACCCCCTTTCTGCGAGATCCGTGTCAAGACATTACCCTCATTTCCAACGTACTCATGGTGATCATGGGATTTCAGAACATAGTTGACTCGACGATCCAATTCAATATGAGACTTACGATGGTAGGATGCAGCTGGCTCACCTGCTCCTCAAAGCCATCACAGAATTGCTGACCTTGCTCCTGGACCCCGCAAAGACAATACATGAGTCTAATCGTGATTTAGTCAGTTGCATCCAGGGGAACAGTTATGGAACATCCGCGATATCTCAATAGCCATTCGTCCCCTGAATCAACTTGAACAACGCTAGTATGTACAGTTGCTTTCACTCCTTTTACGAATACACAGGGAGTCCCACCACAGCCTCCCTCATATACTGTCTCTCATGATTATTATTCATAGCTATTTCTATCCAGTTGATGACTGCACTCTTAGCGATTAGGAAAGGTCCTAATTGATCAAGCAACAACACCACCAGACTTCATGTTCCAACCCAACAAATCATATGACCATCCGAAGACAGTGCCATCAGCCCCATGGTACTTCAAAAGTGATTTATGCATTCCCGGCCGTGTATGGATTTCTTCAATTGCCTTCATATCATCTTCCGACAGCGATAGCACCTGTACATACTTCAGCGTCATTCACGTAGACGGAACAGACGGTAACCACTGAACCTTCAGATTTTCAATCATTCTACCTTTGTCTTCACTTTTGGGAATAATCACCGTGCCTCGTTGCACTGCCCAGTTGAGAATGACTTGTGCTGGGGTCGCATTGATCCTGTCCGCTATTGCTACAACGGTTGGCTCAGTGAAGAATGTTGTGGACCGCCCTATATAAGCACGTTATCTATTGGCAGCGGGATGCTTGTGACAGGAGCACTGACCCAGCGGCGAGTAAGCTGTGAGTAATATATCCTTTTCTTCGCAAAACTGCTTGAGCTCGATTTGCGGAAGACAGGGGTGCGACTCTACTTGATTTGTCACGGGAATGATAGTACAGTGAGGAAGAAGCTCTTTCAGGGTCTTAATTGAAAAATTAGAGACACCAATACTCTTGACCTTCCCTGACCGCTTCGATAAGCTGGTACCACTGGACCGGTTGGCAAAAACACAAACCAGTTTCGAGGAGTTTTTCCATTTCCTTCCAGGCATGAACAAAGTCAGGCTGTTCTCCCGGTTTGAGGACTCGTATAGAGCCATCATCTATCCAAATTCAACATCGTTCATTCCTTAATGCACAACGAAAGTTTACCGTTCTTAACACAATGTTGAGGCCAATGCATGAGATAAAGGTCGACATAATCGAGGCCGAGTTCTCTGAGAGAGGCGTCGAATGATTGATGGACATCCTTCCAGTCATCTCTAAATGATTTTCAAACTTGGAGGTGGACGATATCTTTTTAAATTGATTAATACGCACGGCAATTTGGTGGTTACAAATATCTCCTCCCTAGGGATGCCAGATGAACGGATCGCGGCACCAACTTGTCCCTCGTTTCCTAATCATTCGTGTCTGGAGTTGGAAAATTGCCAGATCCCTGGGAGACAAACTCACCGTATTTCGATGCCTGTCCAATATTCCGTACGGCACTGAATATCAACTATCACACGAAAGTCAAAGATGATTCGGACCGTATCGAAATGACGATATCCATTCTACATAAGAATTAATGAGAGTCATGCCGAAAGAAAGATTCGAAAGTCAGTGTGACTGACCTGAAGCGCCTTCATACACATTTCATAAACGCGATTTCCTCCCCCTACTTCTCCCATCCAACACCTATATATCGTAAGAACTAGGTAAATCATGGCGCATCCAAAAATCAAACGATATAATGTTAGAAGCTGTACGTACCCAAGCCCGACAGCGGGAATGGTAAACCCGTTGTTTAGCGTAAATTTTCGCTCTTGATTGGTGGTAGTCATCGTGAACCTTCCATCTCGATTATCGACCCCTTTACGGTCCGGTCCGGTCCGGTTAGGCGACTCAAGATCAAACGAGTATCCGGCGGGTACTTGTGAAAATGAAAATTCCAGCTGGTATACAGTCTATGTAGGAGAAAGCCAAAATGTAGAGAAAGCCAAAAAAATCGATTAAGTAGAAAGTCCCCATGTCTATGATAGCCTGCATCCTCCAAAAGAAGGCTACAACGCCGTTCTTGCATACAATAAATCATAGTAGGACAAGGTGTACACGGACGATGTTTACCCTGCCTTGTGTGTCGTTTGGGCTAGTCCCAAGGCACCTCGCTCCAAACGCATGACATAGCCGCCAATCGGCTCAACTTCCAAGTTGTTGAGATGATACTCGGCGTGAATGACTTTGCGTGCGTTGATCTTTTCCAATATCATTCTCGTTTCTGTAACTCTGTCCGATTCCGAGGATGACTGATCACCATCCATATCGGAATCGCTGTCGATTTCAGAGCAGGAGCCGAGACTTTGAATACCAATCCGTAAGGTGTCTTCGAGAATCGTTGGATCAACGAGGGGTGCAGTAATATCGAAAAGCTCGTTGCTTAGGCCACATGATTGGGAAAGGCGTTCGTGTTGCTCAGGCGATGTCGGGTTGAAAAGATTGACACAAAAGTCGAGTGATTTCTGAAGTTCCGTTTCTGACAGTCGTTTACCCATGTCGGAAGCGCCTTGAATCACTATGCAATGTCAGAAGGCTCTAGTCACCCTCCTGAAATGCAAAACGCAAACTTACCTGGCCGAAGAAATGCAAAAGCGCGATCATAATTATCCTCATCAATGTCAGATAGGATATCCATGTTTTGGGCACGGATTTGCTTGTATGCGCTGAGAACGACAACTTGGAATCTTTGAAACATCGTAACAGATAGAAGGAAAGAGAGAGCATATACATACCGTGTGTAGCTTGTGGAGACACGTCTAGTATGCCATTCAGCAGCACTTGAATCTGTGCAGTCGCCCCGGATAGAAGCACAGATTGTAGCGGACGCCGAAAGGGCGGATGTAAGAGCGAGGTGGATTCCACTAGAAAAAAAGGGATCTATGAATGCTGACAACGACAAGTGCGTCATGAGTTCTCGACCAAGATGCAAAAAACAAGCACGAACCGCCTGCATCACCAACAATTCTATAATTACTGCCTGCGTAGGAAGCTGCCGAATAACTGAAATCGCTTGCACTCTTGATACTTCCTTCAACCATATTGCCTCTTGGTGTGATAAGTCTGACGATACCTGGAGCCAGCGCAAGAGTCGACAGGTAATATGCAATGATTTTGGAATTGGTAGGGTTAGAGGTACTAGGATGTGAAAACGGAGAAGATGGCAAAGGCTGCTTAAGTGTATTGTCGAAGATTTTGTGATCAACGACAATTCCAATAGACATCGTTCCGTTATGGAGGGGAATGAACCAGGCCCACCCAGATTCGTCTGGAGCGGAGTGGATGAGTATCCAGGTTCGCGAAACGGAAACATGGAAACATTTACCAGTTAAAGATTCGAACCACGGGGCCCCTTGTCGAGCAGTGCCTGCGCCATAGAGAGTTGTGCCTTTCCAATAGGCCCAGACAGCTACATTTTTCAGAGATGCGTTGTAGCGACGGTGCTTAAGATATTTAGTGGAAAGCAGGCCGGCGCGTCCTGTGGCGTCGATCAAGTGGGTGAAAGAGGTTGTTCCAGTAACAACGGCAGATTTGGGCATGAAAGGGGACATGATCTTCCCCAAAAAAGATGTCACAAATGCCAGTGGAGATGCTGCAGCAGAGGGTACGGACAGGGTAGGCGTATGACTCCATGTGACAGACACAGGTTTGGTGGGATCCGTAGATGAAAATGAGACATCTGTCACCTTGGTGAGCTCGTAGACAGCTGCACCAGATGCACGAGCATGATTCATAAGCAATTGGTCGAATTCAGAGCGAATCTGTAACCAGTTCAGATACACGACGGGGAGTCTGGGGACAAAAGGAGACTAACGACATTCCAAGCATTGTTGTCATATCCTAAAGCTACGAAGTCCGTGTCTACATGACGAGTCAATAATGGATCTAGGGGGAAGAGAAAGTTCATGCGCACAGCCTTCACGTTTAAACTGGTTGAATTTGATCGCAGAGCCAGGCTAGCGGATGATCAGCCATGAAATCAGGACTAGTCGGCAAGCATACCTTAAAAAAAAATCCATGGTCGACCAAGGCCGACTCGGCACCAATGAATCGAAAATACTGGCGCACGGAGGGAATAAGACTTTCACCGACATGGTAGCTGAAAATGGATGAGCGATGAAGGATTGAATCGAGGATCCTGAAGACAAACCGAGGAAATTTATCGGCTTCTAACAAAGTGACGTCGAGCCCTTCTCGGGCGAGAGCAGAAGCAGCATAAGAACCAGCAGGACCACCACCGATGATGAGAATTTGTGTGTGCTGGAGGGGATCAGCAGATGCAGTGCGTCGATCAATAGAGGTACCTGTGGGGGACGCTTAGACGAAGACATGCAAGAACGAAAATGGGAGCAGAGGCACGAGAATTGGACGATGGAATTGCGACTTTATAGAGAGGGAGCCACAAGACAGGAAATCTCTTTACTTGTTCGGGACATCCGGTGATGGATCGCTCGAAGCCACGAAGATCGTGGCGAATGTCCGTCACGAATTGTCGACACTCCTCCGGCCCACGTGGAGTCGCGTGGCAGACGAAGATCCCCGAGATCGCCTTCTCGTGTTTATTCCAGAATCCAGAAGGATGGGAGGGTCGCCTCAACGCTCCCCATTTCTCATTCTAGAAACGGCTAGTACATCTTCCACCATCCTAGTGTCCGCGGATGTTCCAACACATTAAGTGTATCACACCACAAAATTATATCTTTACGGCCAGCCAGCGTTGAACCTCGTATGACGAATGCAAGAACGATTCATCGTTTCTCAATTCATAACGTTGCTCAAGCGCCTCGGAGTTTGTATAAGTTTTCGTACATCGCAGCTGAGGAACGTAAACCGAGAGCCTAAGGAACAGTCATACATCAATATTGCATCACAAGCGCAAGTTAGGACTTTGGTGTGGGCTTTTAAAATTTTTCCTGTGATCTTGCCAGACATGAAACAGGGTTGGCATGGCGCAAGCTAAAGCTAGAAGCCAGAATTGCCATGAGAATGCGAGCAAAGATTGAGCTTGTCATGACAAACTATAATCATGTATGTCCTTGGAGCCTCCGAGTAAAGTCTTGAGAGGTCCTGGGGGTGTTTGAGCGGCCCGGGCCGCATTGTTGTGAACCAAGGCCACGTGACCATGTATTTTCTCAATGACAGACCCTTTGCACAAACTACGCGATCTCATTGCCAGCGTCGGAAATGTTGACAAGACCCCTCGAAAGAACCACAAAGAAATATATCGTACGCGCTGTAATAGAAAATTATATCACCAGAACTCATATTCCATCAGGATACATTGAACGCGAGGTCCTCTCACCCAGATCCCCTATTATCAAACAAGTACCGCCACTTGAAGTCGTAATATACGCTATCAATACCATCTTGTATCCAACCTTTGTCACAAGTCTATTACCGCATCTACTTGATCTCCTAGCAACTGTCGAGTTTTATCGCAAACGTACCCTAGCTTCTAGCCACGAAGCAACCATCTGGAATGACTATTATGAGGTCCAGAATGAAAACACCGTCTATCGTCTGTCCAAAGAGGACGAGACCTATCTTAAAGGGCTCGAATCCGATAACAGTTCTATGCGGACCATGTATATCACGCTAATCTCGGAGTGCTGCCGACTTGCGAGTGATTCTCATCATCTTCTCGAGACGTTGCACTCACTCTAGACGTTTTAGGATATGCATCTTCTTTTAACAGCAAAGCCTCCATCTATGACAGATTTCTTGATTCGGTTCAACGAGTATTTCCCACATCTCAACAAACACTATGATAGAAAATCACCTCGCCTCTTCTGGTCTGACCTTTCCTCTGAAGAAATTGTCCAGCTGTCCGAGCTTGGTACAGAGTGCTGTAATCGTGTTCAAGAGATAGTCAATTGGGCAACAGATTATGTTGGGCAGGGGTTTGTGCTTTCGTCTTATGCACTTCAATTTGCATTTTGACGACCCATGGACAGTGAAGCCATACATACCGCTCTTTGGACAGAGGATATACAAGAAACCTTCCCGATGCGACGTCAAGACAATGCATTACTGGACCTCATGACGTACTATATCACGAAGGTGACCGAAACATCAGAAAAGGTCCAATCAATATTTCCCTCCTGATGTGGTTAGTGACGGATGAATACGATTAGAGAGTAGTAGGAAATATTATCGTCAATAGCACGTTAGTCCCACTCTATCTTCTTTGCGTACTCTCTAATATTGGAGACATAGTTCTCGGTGATTTCATCCCCGACACCTGTGGCAACTTTCAGAATGATTTCGTTCAGGCCCGTCGATCCTAGAATATCGACATGGTCGCTTGTGTTGGCTCCTCCACGCGGTATGGAAGGAACGGGCCGATGCGGAAGCTGCAAATTCGTCCAGTTAAAGACGGCGACATTGTGAGCTATAAAAAGCATCACCTCGACGGTGACGACTTTGATACCCCCTGGGTTCCACCTGGGTCGTTTCCAGCCTTCAGTGCACATGGCCCCCAGACTCAGCAAGCTAACTGTACCATCTCCCTCTCCCATCTTTATCCCATTTCGAACCTTGCCAAATCACTCCTGATAAGAACCCACTTCTATGAATGAACAATACTCTCAACACAAACCTTGGGAATTATCGTGTCATTCGTAAACGTCGCGTCAATCCACGTTTGTTTTGCAGTCGGGATATTGAAAATTTCACGGTCGTCTACACAATCACTCGAGGACGGAATCCGACATACTTGCTCAACGTCATCCTGGGATATATCATCGCGGCCGTGGTCTCCTTTCATATACCTGGTTATATCAATGGTCACCATCAGAACGATGTCTTCCTCTGATAACGAACCAATATGAACGCTTGGGAGTTCCGATTAGTTTGGGCAGAGAAATTGATATCATTGCCTACCTCTGTTTCCTTTCCGTGACCGTAGACGCAATACAACTTCATTGACGGAGCATTTGGCAGTCTAGCAATGTGATAACCATTTTTCAGAGACAAGACACGCAAAGTCCTCACCTGACTTCGAGAGGGTTCGTCCATTTAGTGTGATCAAGGTTGTTCCTGTCTAGGACCGCTTCGTCTCGTTCCAAGCCAAATGAATAATTCGCAGCCAGCATTTTCTAATGGTCCACTTTCAACAATATGATATGCACGTCATTCAAAAGTCCCTCACTTGAAAAGTCGAGGGTGTCTGTTTCAAAATCCATGTCCCCGCTTGTTCTGCGGTCATCTTTACGGGAATTGTGCTTGATCCTGCCAGATCGACTTCTCGGGAGTGTCTAAATGCTATCAATTCGCCATGTGTATGGACGGCATTCGGCTGATCGTCTGGAGCATGTGTGTCATTTCCCCAAACTGCATTACCACCCTTAGTTCCATGAGTGGTCGCTCGCGTTTGTCAATTTCCAATATTATACCTTTATCCACATACTGGCGCTCCCAGCCCAACTTCGGAAGAGGTCTTGTCTTTCTTTGCGTGAAAAAAAACGCTCTAACACTGTATAAATAGTGCAGGGTAGGTGGAAAATGACCTTATAGCACGAGTAATGCATACCATATGCACCAGCTGGGTTCATCTGTACGGTATCCTTCATTTCTCCCGACAAAAAAGCAGACATTGCTTTAGCCTAAGGTGAAATCAGGTCACACTATGAGCACACCAACAGGTACCAATCAAAAGATACGTACGACGCCCTGGAATAGAAACTTCGTAAGCCAGGATGATCAGTTGAAAATGGAACAAAAAATCCACTAGGTGTGTCCCTGCAATTGAGATATAGGCTTCGACATGATCCTGAACAAGATTCTGAGCTATTCGACTCTCGAAGGATGAAACAATTCACCTCCACCCATCGGGGACCTCCACCTCCATGGAGGGGTGACTCGACCCATTTAAAACTGGGGGAACGGTGAGACGCGCATCATACACAGATTTGACGTGTCTGTTAATCTTACAAGTACTTGTTTATCATGTCAGCATCAACTTCAGGATCAAGTGAATATGCGCACCAGTAAGACCTGAACGCGAGACACCGTAAACTCTTTTTGAGGGACTGAAGAACTGACATGATAGATACCGTTGATCCCATTGAATGCGCGGCAATGACGACCTTTCTACGCTGACGTCGTCTGGAAGTATTCGGCTTTCAAGTTAGTGTATACAAAACACACAGATGAGATAAGTACTTAAAACTCTCGATAGTGGTCTTGAGCCGAGAAAAGTAGCCATCTCTCTCTTCGAGGTTGTAATACGAAAGTCGCCAGTCATACGGTGCTAAATATAAGTTGTTTGTGTCATAGTTGACGACAGCTAAGTTCTCCACGATTTTAGACCTAAAGAGAAAAAATGGCTCAGGACTCGATAGAAAGGATAGCTTGGGTAACCAAACCAAATCCAGTAACCTTGGACAAAGCTACTCGCCGCATCAATTCCTTCCGCAGCTCGTATTTTGACATCCGGTGGATCTAGCCCAGTCACTGGGTCTAGCATCATAGCGGAAATCCACTTCTCTTTGTTGAAGGTAACTTGAGATATCATGTTGAACCCGCCCCAGAGTTTCTCACGGAAGAAAGCCCGATAATCTGGTGAGGTGGACCAAGATTCCAAGCCCTGAGATCATCGCGACAATGATACACGAATATACCTCACGGAGAACCTTGAACGTACAGTGGAAATCACGCCAGGAATAAGAATTACGGGATGAGTGGCAGTAAGCCCTCTCGCTTTCATGGCCTCCCCAACTTGGAATTCTCGACCATCGTTGTTGAACTTCCAGATCTCTGGAATACTGCTACGAAATCGCGACCATTCTGCTTCGACTCGTGTCAGGTCAAATCCCGGAAGGTCTGGAAAGTAGTGATTATATTGATCCATGAAAACGGTCATATGCGCATGGATGTCTTGAATGTCTTTTGGCTCTATCAAAGTCAGAGCAAGAACCGTTCCAACTAAGTGGGACGAGCGTCGTCAAGTGGGTCTAAATGAAACTACCGCTCTAACTCAATCATAATGACTCACATAACAGGCCTAAAGGAAACAAAAATTTTCCAGTCGCGTAAAAAGGATGTGACTTTCATTGAAAAAGTCCTGTCAATGGATACACTGGCACGCGAGTTTGACGGAGCTCAAACCTTAGAGGCCTTGGATTTGCGGATTTCATTTTTGACTTCTACGATTGGCCCATGGAACTCATCGGCGGTTTCTTGGTTCTGATCGTTAGTAGCAGCAGAGTCTGTATCGGCCCAAGTCCTCGTCCGTTTGACGAGCACCATGTACTAGGATTGGAAAGAATGGCCAAAGTTTAACCGGTGCTATTACATAAACTTGAAAGATAGACTCGGGGTGTTACTAATTCGGACTCAGCGGCGGGATCGCGGCAACCAGCATCCATCAAAGCATCATCCTGCTTCTTATCCTACTATTTGATAGTACTTATACAGTTATACTTCTTAGTGATAGTGTACCGTTCCTCTGGCGAGATGTCTCTTGCAATTGGTTACATAATGCATATCGTACTAGTAGTCCGGTATAATCAATTATTATACAGTACACTGACGGTTCAACTTCATTGACATTGAAGTCAAAGTGACTAAGTAGAACTTGAATAGGATAGGATACTAGAATATGCTATGTAGAACATTCCCCAGGGCGTACGAGGCAGCTCCACTGAAACCCGAGGTCTGAGTACTGATCCTATGGGTTCTGCCTCGTATTTGAAATTTGATCTCCCACCTAGGTCAATTGCTTAGTCAAATTCAACCTTTTCGATTAGCTGTACAACAGCCGGTGTTTTTCCTGCTGACCAACCGGCGAGTAGATTCTGACATTATGGATTCCAATCGAATGCATAAGTTTGTTATCCAGATTCAACACACTGTTTTGTAACGTCCCAGTCATCGCATGCAATACATCGTATCGTATTGTAAAACGAACTAATCAAATGCACCAATTTGCCCAAACTACCAAACATGTTACCACATTGCGCCACATGACCCACAGCTTGATGAGATGCATTATTTACGCTGGACACGGCGGACTCGAAGTGGCATGTTATCCTTTGGTTCTATAACGGTGTGAGAATCACAACAGAAAGAGGCATTCAAACTTACTCATTGTTACGGCAGCCGTTGGCTGAGGAGTTTGTCCTGCATACGCAGGTTCAAACTCGAAATTTGCAATCAAGGCCCTGTAAAGGATGTTCGATTCATAACGAAAAAGGTGATGAATATTATGTCGTGCTTACGCCAAAACAACCTTCATTTCAATAATCGCCATTGTTTTGCCAATGCAAGCGTGAGGACCACATAGAAAAGATAAAACAGAGGACGAGGAATTGTAAGCCTTTGGCAAATTGAGCCAACGACCTGGTCTGAAGCTATTACTGAAGTCAGCCGCCAATAGCTCAAACGGTGCGGGGTCAGGATCATACTCTTCGGCGTCTTCTCCCCATAGTTCTTTCCATGTATTCACTACCCGTATCTAGTTCGAGTCTAGTCAGTGACGGATTGACCAATAGGTCCAAGAGGCACGGACAGGTATGTAGAACATTGTCCCTTTAGGGACGAGGACACCGTCAATGTGATCTGTTTTATTTGCAGATCGGAAGGTCATCGGTACAGGTGGGAGCACCCGTAAGCTCTCCATTCTGTCACAGTTATCGTCAAAAAGATCGAATTGAACGAGACAGATACATACACGACGCAATCCAGCCACTGAAGCTCCTTGAGACTTCGATAGTCAGGCCGATGGGCATTAGCAAGGACCGGGGTGACTTCATCACGAAGCCGTATCTGACTCTCTTGGTCGTTTGCGAGAAGCCACAGCGTCTGCAATTTTGTTATCTCACATGAAAGTGATTATAAGGGTGCCTTTGATTTTACCCATGCTAAACCGGATGCGGTTGTTTCATGCCCTGCTCCCAGGAACGTCAACTATCACGGTAAAGTGTATAAGCATAAGGACGCGTAACGACAGAAGATAGAACAGACCACTTGTTCCATCATGGCTTGGTCGCTCATCGTATATGCACCTTCGTCCTGTAAGTCCGCATTGCGGGCACGAACCAGAAGGCTCATCACATCTCGTTTTGCTTCAGTGTCCGACATAGCGACTGCAGAATCGCGCATCCTTTCTGCAAGTATAGTAGCAGAGATTTTCTTAATATGATGCATCGAATCTATCAATACTCCGAGTGGAGCTGTTACACTTTGTTAGTATAGTGCACAAGGAACAGGAAGGTAGACGTGCACCTAAGTTCTTGATGTAGGCGATCCAATGTCGATGTCTGTATGCCCAATCCGATCCTATGAGGCGGGGGACTCCAGGAATGACCAGTGTTGCGATGAATCGCGCAAGATTTGGTCCTAGGAACACCAATCAGTTGTGCTGAGGATATCCAATACAATCACGATCCGCTCCACTTACCAGATTGCATGCTGATAAGGCGCTCATATGCCTCAGCAAGCTCGTTATGGGGGTCACGGAGCGAATTCGTTTCATAACCAAAAGCAGTCTTGCAGATGATGTCGAGTGTGACTTTACTCACTGGTCAAACACAATAAGGACGGAAAATGAACGAATTCAGAGAGTGCCTTGTAACTCACTCCATTCGTACATGTGAAGAATTTCTCCTTCTGGGCGCTCCGTGGAGTCAATTTTTGAACCCAATATTTGGATCAGACTGTGGAACCACAAAGAAATCAGAAATGACGAGATTACGCCGATTCATAATGCGGAACCTTTCTATGGGTTCATAATACATATCCATCTCTGTGAAAAGAAATTAAATAGATCAAAGACATTCGAATAGACGGAAACCTTACGAGCCATGAGGTTTGTGATAGAAAAAGCAGGATTCATCGCTTTCCGCATCTGCTTATGCTCGTTACCAGTAACGGTCAAAAGGCCCCATCCAGCAGTCAATCCCAGCGTACTCCTCATGAATCCAGGCTTATATCACAAGTCAAGATAAAGAAGATGTAACTCGATGTGATCTACAAAACATACTCGTGGATAATCGACCCAGTCGCTCACTAGGATCTTGTGAAGAGCATCCGGTCTCATGAAAATTAATCTTTCGATACCGAAGGGCCCGATAGCACGAACAATGGGTCCGTACTTCTTGATCCATTCACGCTGTGGAATACCAGCTTCACCTTTGATGATGGTGGGCATTTGTCCATAGATAAGGTGGCCGAGAGGCGGGCCCGGAATGTGGCGCAAGGGGGAGAAAAGGAAGGGGTAGAAGAACAGCTGATAAAGAACTAGGAATGCTATTGTGCCTTTAAGAGCGAAGGATGTAGCCGAATCAACTTGAAAATGTTAATCACCAGTTCCGAGTCCACGCACCAAAGAATAGAAGTGTAGGCAACAATAAGAAATGATAATCATCACGAAATCGTTCGACGTATTGATCACAATTGAGCAATCTGGAGGCAAGGGTAGGCGACATTGACAGCAGGAAACTTGCATCAAGGCGTTTACATATTTATACGCAGGCGCATAAAATGTGTCATTGATCCCCCACATCTGGTCAGATGAGCTCTCGTCAAGCATGTGAAATCCTGCAAGTGCTAAATGGAGAGTCGGGTCACCAAGTTGATTTGACAAGCGTGTCATAAGTACCACTAGTCCATAAGTAGGGACTCAGAATGTGATATGTACTCTAAGTCGTGATTCCGCAGTTCATCGTGGTAATTATTCGACTGTACCTGGCCATGGAGGATATTACAACGTATGGACTTAGGCTTTCTTGTCGATGTAACTCCGAAGATGATGCGACACAGCTACCGACAAACAGAATGTGCTTCCGTCGGTCCTGAAAAGATTCTGGAGGCAAAATTTCACTCTACATATTGTCTGTCATTGGCAACCTTGATATGTTTTTAAGAAGTACGTACAGTAACAGAAGTTTTATTTTTGCGGAGGAAAAGTGTCTTATGCTATGGATTTCGCGTGCCAGCTGAGGCTCATATAACTCACCCTCCCAAAACGTGGGACACTTCAGATTGAGCCATGAAAAAGCGATAGTAAAAAGTAGTGTAATACTCATAGCGTACAGAGCACAAAGTATCATAACGCATGTCGAACGCGCAATGGCATGCCATCTGTCGGTTCTTATTAGGAAAAGGCGTGAGCAACAACTTCGAAGAAACACACTTAATAACGTACTCATTGTGATGGCAGCAGCAGGTTTGATCGTCTGGCCAACAAAAGAAGGCTCAAACGCAAAGTTCACGATCAGCGCACTGCAATCACAAGCCACAATTAGAGAAGTCAAAATTGTATTCGAAAGCTTACGCAAGGACAGCCTTCATCTCGATGATGGCCATCGTTTTCCCAATGCAGGCATGAGGACCAGCGAGGAAGGATAGCATGGAAAACACTGGATGATAATCCTCGGGTAGATTTAACCAACGTTTCGGACTGAACCTGATGACCGAGGATCAGCGAACGAACAGAGATGACTGCGAAACCAATGTACTCTTCAGCATCTTCACCCCATAAAACTTTCCAGGTATTGACAATCCGTATCTGTTCCAGGACGAAGAGGATGAGCAAGGTCGACAACAGTAAATAAGGTCCTACCGGAATAGTGAGCAATGTACCTTTGGGTACTAAAATCCCGTCCACATAATCATCCTGCGTAGTCGCACGCACAGTTAAAGGAACGGGAGGCAACAAACGGAGGCTTTCCATTCTGGTTACCCAGCTCAGACTAGGAATTTCGAAAGAGGAAAGAGAGAATAACACTTACAGCACACAATCGAGCCACTGCAAATCCTTTAAGCTACGGTAGTCTGGTCGTGGATTGTTAGCAAAAACAGGGGCAACTTCCTGCCGGAGTCGCTTCTGACTCTCTTGATCATTTGCTAATAGCCAAAGCGTCTGGTTCAGAATATTAGTGTATCGCATACGAGTATGACAGAAAGTTTTGTACCCATGAGAGGCCAGTGGCTGTCGTTTCATGACCGGCACCGAGGAACGTAAGCTGACGGATACTGGAATCAATGCTCAAAGACCGAGACCATGATTTCACACACCACTTGATCCATCATGGCACGATCGCTCATAGTATAGACAGTATTGTCCTTGTCTAGATCTGCTTTCCTTGCGCGAACTAAAAGGCTCATTATGTCTCGTTTAGCCTCGGTATCAGAAACCACAACAGCAGAGTCCTCCATCTTCTGGCGGAGAATCTCAGAAGATACACATTTGATACGATACATCGAATCAATTAATTTGCCGACGGCGCCTTCAGCGAACGCGTGTCTGTTTCAGTTTAAACCTTGAAAGAAACGGTATGTTTACGTACTGACAAACTTGATTTTCGAGAACCAATGACGGTGATCATATGCCCATTTAGATCCGACAACTTTTGCTGCACCAGGTATGGACATTATTATAGCGATTTTTGCGAGATTAGGGCCTGACATCGATGGTCAAAGAGCGACGCAGGAAGGTATCTTCTCTTTTACCTGATTGTAGGTCTAATAGTTGCTCGTATGCCTCTGCCAGTTCATTATGTGGATCATGCAGAGAGTCAGCTTTGTACCCGAAAGCTGTCTGGCAGATTATATCGAGGGTTACTTTGCTCACTGGCGAGGTTTAAGGATATGCCTATCACGATGAAGAATAGTATACATACTCCATTCATACATGAGAAATACTTTGCCTTCTTCCGGGTTCTTTTCATCTTCGATGGCGGAGCGTATGATCTTGACAAGCCTTTCGTCAAAGATCTATGAGCCCAAAAAAGAAAACTCTAGGGTAATCTTACCCATCAATCGAGTCATAGAACATATTAGTTTCTATAATGGATGTGTTGGTATTAAGGAGCAAACAAAAACCAAGGGGGCACGCACGAGCCATGAGATTGGGGATAGAGAAAGCGGGATTGATGGCTTTGCGCATTTGCCTGTGCTCGTCGCCGGTCACAGTGAGGAGACCATAGCCCGTTACTAATCCGAGAATGTGTCTTAGGAAAGACGGCTTGACAAAGAGCAATCTTAACAGAGTGATAGGCCGAGTGTTTAACCACATACCCGAGGATATTCGAGCCAGTGTTTGACAAGGATATGATGTAGCGCATCAGGTTTCATAAAGATCAGGCGCTCAATGCCAACAGGGCCCACAATACGAACCACAGGACCATGCTGTTTAACCCATTCACGTTGCGGAATACCACTTTCACTGCGTATAATGACCAGAGATTGGCCAAAAACAGGGTGCCCTAAAGGTGGACCAGGAATTGATCGAAGTGGAGAGAGGAAAAAAGGCCAGATCCAAAGGCGATGAGCTATAAAGTATCCTATTACGGCTGAAAACAAGTCATGGGAAGAACAACGTTTTAGCGAAAAAGCACGAGTACCTCCAATCCCTATAGTGAGATTTCTGGATGTTACAGCACGTAAATAGGCTTCCAAAGTAGACACGATGGGGGCAAGAGTTGGGGACTCCATCTTGGTGATGGAGTATAATGGACCAGTCCGTATGTATCAAAACAGACTTCCAAAGAAGCTTATGATTCTTTGAAAGTGCCGAACAAGCAGGAACCACGCTTCAATGGGGGTCATGGGAACAATTTCTGGGAGGAATTTGTTGGCGTCATTTGTGTATGCCATTTGAAATGATGATTTTGATTGCGCCATTAGGATCTTCGAGGCTGGCGCAAGTGAAGCGGCGGATCGATCAAGGTTGACGGTTTCAGAACTAAAGAAATAGGTCTGCAACACGAGTGTTTCGAAACGGCCGTTGCGCTTGAAGCCTTGCAGACCTCAGGCCTCAGGCTCCTTGTCGGTAGATCGAGGAGAATCGCGATCATGTGACTGGACGCGTCAGTAAATTCCCACGAGCGGATGTTTGTTGAGGGCCACTTTGAGTCTTTTCTCACATTGACAACCAGCATCACCGAATTTATAGCGCATAACAGCGAGCTTAACGTCGATCCATCGCTGCTCGCCGTTTCACACAGCGAGCAAGCATGTCGACCCAGAAGTCCCCACTCAGAGACAGGCTCTTGTCCAACTCGCCCGACCCCATCAAGTCCTCTATAATGCGCGAGTCTGGCATGGGTTGGATCTCCCCGACATTGAACTCGGGGAGTCAAGGTTCCGGAAGCTCTGGCTCAATAACCTCCCCTTTGCGTATAGCCAAACGTGATTCTCCACGTTCTCTGCCGCAGCCCCCTGTCGCTCGCCGCACTTCTTCGAGTTATCGGCATGTTCGAAACAACAATCTTGTTTCGAAATCTCCTTTCAAGTCACAGATACCTACACCCTCTTCGACTCCCGCCCGTCCTATTTCCTTTCCCTCCCCCCGACGAGTGTCGGGTGAAAAGCGCCCCCGTCCATCGTCGATGCACTATCAGGCAGAGGATGAGAATGAGCGTCCTTTCGCCCTCAAAAGGGAGCGCAGACAGTCAAAAACCTTTCAAGGTCTGATTCAGAAGGAACCGGTCTCCAGAAGTCCTTTTAAGCAGCCTGTTGTCAGCAGCGAGGAAGAATTATTGTCCCCGCCTCCTCCCCTCCTTCATCTTCTTCCCGCAGCAGTCTCTTCATCACGTCCTCCGACAACACGCTCCTCACTTGCACCGTTAATTGGCTCTGCTCCTACAGCTAGTGTATCACCTGGTCGCTCTTCGCTTGTCTCAAGAAGAATGCATGGGCCCCGCCTTAGTAGTGGCAGCCAAAGTAGGAGGCAGCGAAGGAAGACTGTAACATGGGATGAAAACTGTGATGTCGTGGAAATTAGCGCGGATGAGAATGAAACCGACAGCGAGAATGACGAAGAGGAGCAGATAGAGGCGGGTGGCGGTTACGAAGAACCTGAAGATGATCCATTTTTCCGCGGAGACCAGCCACAGAAAGAAGACAAGATAATGCACGAATCTTCGTATGAAAGCAATGATCTTTATGACGCATGCAGTGACGACGAACCTTCGTTGAGGCTGGATCCTGATGCAAGCATTTCGGGGCTGGTCGAAGAAATGTTTGCTTCCTCGAGCGGCAAGACAATCGATGCCTCGCCCCAGCGCATTGCTTTTGGACCAAGTCCTGATCCCACTACCAGTACCCCACCGCGTCAAATGGATGGTTCTCACTTTCCTCCAGATCTGGACACCGAAGATGGGGTTCCTTTAGGACGATCTCACCATGCTGCCCGATTTCTTCAACATCAACAAGAGTACTCACATTCTCCCAAGCCATCTCCACCTCATTTTTCATGCCCTTCAGCACGCTCTTCTCCGCAACAACTTGTCAATGGCCAGGCGTTCAACCTTCCCACACATGCTTCTCCTCGTGGGCCGCCCGCTACACCCCCAAGGCGGTGTCCTACTGTTCCTTCGACCAGTGCACAAAGTTCCCGTTCTCTCAATACAATCGGGGAGATGGCAGCCAGTAGTCCATCAAGTCATGCCGCATCTTTAGACGTTGGCCCAAGCCATCTCGCTACACCCCCTCTTGGGAGGTCTACACATGCGGAACGGCACCAGCTAGCGCGGGAGGGGGATTGTGAAGATGTTCTGATGTTACCAGGGACTCCATCACCCAGTAAGGCTGCCAGGAACCTCGAGTACACTGATACTCGTCACGGAGGATTGATACCTAAATTTGTGGTGGACATTGAATCATCAGGCATGTAGTTTCCCTATTACCTTGTACGCATTACCATAACAGGTTTCATTAGCTCCATCGTCGACTTCATTAGAGGACCCTTTCTCGCTGCCGACGCCAGTGCCTCCAATCGCTCATCAAACCCTAGCAGATGGATCCCCAACAAAATTCATTGATACTCAAAATGCCTCAGCGAACGAATCCGAGTTGGCATATACACCAGTGAGAGAAGTGAGTAATCCATTTGACTGTTCAGGTAGTATCTCCGATCCACCAATTTGGCAGAATCCCCAACTGAAAGAAGATCGACCAAGTATTCCTTTCGACGGATGTTCATACTTCGAGCATTCCTCAGACCTCTCCCAAAATCATTCGAAATCTCCAGATTTGGATAGCCCGTCATTCGCTGGTAGTGACTCTGACGGTGATCATGGACAACAGCGAAGTAGACTCTCAGACGGTTGGAATGATGCGAGTCTTGGTGATGACAGCCACTCTTTTATTCCCGACATTGTGTCTTCCAAAGCAAACGGCGAAGACATATCTGAGAAGGAGACGATGTCTATAATAGCCGACATCAGTACTGAAACTGCTGTCATTGAATGCGCCGAAAGGAAAACAATGACAGGGGCCACTGTCATGGACGGGGAGCAATTTGGTTTTAACGATACAAGAAAAAAGCTGGAGTTTGACTTTGGGAGCAAGTTCGGACGCGGATTTGATCTTGGAGATATTGACTCCGGGACCACGACAATCACCCTTGACGGCTTCGGGGTCATCGGAGGCGTAAGCAAGGAGGAAACACCCAGTGTTCAGAGTGGAGGCAGCATGAGAATGGGGGACGTCGACGTCGCCATGGACATGCGAAGTGCTCTGGACCGTCTTATGGATGACGTCGCCGGAACTCACGCAGATGACTCCGTAATGACCGAGGACGATGATTCGCTCGAGATTCTGCGACCCCCTAGGCAATCCAATCCTGGCTCGCGGGTTATGGAACGCGCTGCCACCGATTCTGCGCTGCTGCACAACGGTTTTGTGAGCAGAAATGTCAGTGCATCTTCTGAATCTTCCATACCCCCTCCGCCACCGCCCAAGAACAACATCAGGAGCAGAGAGCAGATGATTCTAGAGAGGCGCCGTGAAGCTAAGCGCTTAGAATATGAAGAATTCACACCCCCGAAGGTTGGTAGAGATGACCAGCGACTATTAGGGGTAGGACGACCCAGCAGGAGAAGAAGTATGAGCACAGGTGACGCGGACGTTTTGAGCGGAGGTGCAAAGAAGAGGGGTAATATCTTACTTGATGTCGTTGGCGTTGGTAACATGGATGGTCAGGATGGTGAGCTCGGCGACAGTATCGAGAAAGAGCTAAAGAAAATGGTGGCACCTCCAACTAAGAACAAGACGGCGGTGAGTTTTCCTACCTTAGGTCCTTGTGATTATCCCTGAATGTTGACACCCAGAAATATCATGTTCGTGAACGAGCAGGCACAATATACGCTTCTTCGTCGGATCCAGATATCATTTCATTTATAGCTGGACCCGGTGATGTCAATGTTGGCAAGGCATGGAGGCCCGTTCGTCGCCCTTCAGATATGGTATGTGTTTTGTTTGTTTGGAACTCCCCTCAATTTACATTAATTGTTAGAACGAATATTCAAGACAAATTAAGGAGTATCGGGCACAGGAGAAGTCGGGGAAGGCTTATGGAAAGGTTTTTGTTAAAGGTGATTCGCAGCCTTATCCACCTTTACTTTTTCTGACTTGTTTGGTCTGTAGTCTTAGGTGTTAAGAATATTCATATTCCATTACCCTCAAAACCTACCTTCCTCACCTGTACGTTGAACAACGGGATTCATTTTGTGAGCACACCGGAATGCCAGCTGAGCCAAGATTTTCGTATTGAGCAAGAGTTTGAACTGTATGTTGACATTCATCTCGAATAAAAGCTTTGACTCTATTTTTTCAGGATCGAGCACAACAAATTAGAATTCACGCTCACGCTCAAAGTTCGCCGAGACCCGCACATCGTGGCGCAGTTTAAAGAGCTTACGCCTCCTCCGCCAACGCCTGTCGTTGCCCCTCCTGTGATCCAAAGTTCCAGCAAAGGTGGCATGAGAAGCTTCTTTTCTTCATCTCCGAAGAAATCATCGAAAGAAAAACTCCCCGTGCAGAATTTACCACCGCCACCTCAATCGGCCCAACGACTACCGGAGAATCTGGCCCGATACCTCAAACCGGACGGAACAATGGCGCGCGCCTTCATTTCCTTTAAAGATATAGCGTCGCGCTGCGATACGCGATTGTTTGAGACAAGCTATCCACTTATTGGCCAACGGATTGAAGCTGGCGGAAAATTCTCGACGTTGCAGGCAGGAGAAATTGTTCTCCAAATCTTCAGGTTGCCACCGTTACCTGGTATTGCACCAGAACAGCTTCCACAAAGCCTGGAGGAGTGTCATCGCGGCTTACGGCACATTAATTGGCATAAAGTGACATATTTCGAGGGAATCCTGACACAATCAGGCGGTGATTGCAGCGTACGTCAATCCAAATAGTATCGCTACAAATCTTGAACTGACAGTATTTCTATAAGACTTGGCGTCGTCGACAATTACGTGTCATTGGCGCCAATCTGGTTGCTTTTAATGATGTCACTAAGAAGGCTACCGCCACCATCGACCTGAAGAAAGCAATCGCAGTCGAAGATAATCAAGAAGGTCGCAAGAATCCTTTGAGTCCTGGAGGAGCTTCCCGATACGACGAAGATGATGGCCTATATGGTGTTGAGCGTTCTTTCCGTCTAGTTTTTCCGCACAGAGAAGAAATTCTCTTCTTTGCTGACACGGATGACGAGAAAGCCCGATGGTGCGTCATCTTATTCGTTGCCGGTTTTTGCCACAACTGACTGGGAATGAATATAGGCTTGACGTACTTCGGGCTCTCGTTGGCCACATTCCTCCTCATCCCCTCTGGGCAGAACTTCTTTGGCAGCGTCAAGAAGAGCTAACTCGAGCAAACCAACCTTCCTCCAGGCCCCCACCTCATTCGTCCCCCTCGTGGCTGGTTAGCAAGGGCCCTCAGCGGTAGCACAGCATGACTGTCATATTCCACTATTCGTTCTAGTAAGGTGTTGTTGGGTCTTGACTTTCGATCGAACTGTTTTTGACATAGCTCTTGACGTTGGTTTGCTGACAATATCTTTGTTGTATACAAGTATGAGAACTTTTCTCTACTCATTTTCTAAGTATGTATCTTATAGAAACCTATAATGGCCAAGAATGTATCAACATCTCATAACACTGTGTCATCGTCAGGACTCATCGACCTTGCCCTTTCGACAAGTTCTTCGTCGCAGTTCAGCCAGCCGATAGTCACTGGGATTGAGTATTATCGTATTTATTCTTATCTCAACTGTATCACTCATTTTCAACCCTCGGGCCCGCCACTTTCTTCGAACTTTTGGTACGTAAATAATAATAATAACTCGAATGTACGAATCTTTCCCAACTTTCTCTCCAGAAACGGCGATCAAATCATGAGTGAATGAGGCTGGTAGGCAGGTAAGGATGATCCCCGAGGAGTAGGAGTATTCACACCAAGTATAAGACACGTCTCAGAGGACGGCAAGCAGAAGGCGTTGTCAAAATTTCGGCGAGTTCCGAAGGGATGATGTAATCTGATGGTGCCTTGATTGAGAACAAAAAATTAAACTTAAGAGTAGTCGTAGATTTTTTTGTCAAAAAGATCCACGGCTATTTACTGACACAACGTTTTCCGAAAAGGCTCTAGATCTATAATTTACCTTCGTAGTCACCATCTGTGTTCTTGTACTGTTGAGATGACTTGCCAAGTTCGTTTTATCAAGATGTACCACTGTTCAGAAACTCATTATGTAATACTCATTGGCGATGAGGCCATAATCAATAGACCGACTGTTCAGAATTCTATACGTGATCCTCGCCATGCCCAGTTATGCAAAGCTTGTGTGGGCACGTACATTTGTCCTCAGTCTTCGCATTACGTCTGCCGCCTGGTTCTCGATCGCACCAACCGTCAGCATGCAACCGTGCATGCTGTTTCAGCATGTCCATACTTGCCCTTCCTGACCTTATAACCCAAGATCCTGAATTCACAAAGTATCCTCGAACGACACTCATAACACTCCCTCAACTATCCTGACAAATTTTGCTCTGAAAATGAGGACTCTTATCACCCCATGGCCTTCGGAGGCACGATCTTCAAGAAGAAAACCGAAGATCCCTTCTCTAATCATCCCTTGTACTCCGATCAACGTCAATCATGCTCCCTCTATAAATCATGACAAAATTGTTCCGGTTGTACAGATTTCCTTGCCCACTGTTTCGACCACGCCACAGCCATCCACGGTTCCGTCGTCGCTTGCATCCACGAGATTATCACCATCACAAGAATCTAGCATGGATGATCCAGCCTCAAACATCCTAGCGCTTGCCGAACTGTTCGCAACGCTCAAGCGAGCGGTTTCTTGTCTGTACGCAACCTTCGACGAGCTAGGTTCCCAAACCAAGAAGCTTGCATACCTTGCCCCAGTGATGCAGATAGATCAACAAGTGAGTGAACTGGTTAGAGACAGAACCCTCGCTTACTGTGTAGTAAGTAGATTGAGAATGCACGTTCGATGCTGGAACAACAGATTGCCAGACACGAGAAATCGATACAAGAAATTAGACATATTCTTGAAGAAGCTATCTGCGAGAGCGTGGTAGAGGGATTGAAGGCGCAGATATATGAAACAATATCTGACATTGTCGCGAAAGAAGTCAAAAGTAGAGTTCAGCAGGAAGTAAGTCATGATCATGCCATTGTACCAGGTGCCATTGAGTTATTCGTTGTTTCCGATATCAGCTCTCCAAGCAAATTCCGGAAAGACTCCGGCAACAGGTTCAAGGCCACACAAGAGAGATACTCGAGGTTCATACCGTTCTTTGTAATTCGTATGCTAGTTTCCATGGCTTGGAGGACCTTGCTGAGTATCATTTTGTTTACTTAGGGAAGCGCGTCGCCACAATGCAAGCTTACGCTCACTGTGCATGGATGCCGAGCCATTGCGACCTCTCCTACGCCCTCTTCCGAGTGCCTTGCAGTCTCCGGCTTATATCCTGAGACGACCTTTCACAGCGAATAATTCCGGAGTCGCAAGTCCAATGACACCATTATCTGCTGTCCCGACATCAACACCTGTTATGTATCCTACAGGGTGCAAAAAGATCTTCGAACTTGTTCCCCCAACGCCGTCGCCAATCTTCCCTCGTGACATGAGATCTCTTTTTGGACTTGGACCGGGCGCAGCCAAGCAACTCCTGGTAGATTATGGCCTCGAGACCACAAATACAGCGTCATCTCCAAACATCGATCAACCTGAGGTAATGAAGGTCCCAGTCAACACAAACACTGGCCTCCATACCCCGGAGGCTTCTCCGACTCTGGAAGGATCTACGACGCGTGAGGAAGACATTAACAAGTTCATGAACCATATTGGAGTATGTCTTGTGTTCTGTCTAAATAGAAATCTCTGGCTAATCGACACTAGCTCCCTTTCCTGATGGTTCCCGTTCCAAAGCCGAAATCTGGCCCACAACTCCATCTTATCATCCCTCGAGACTCCTAAGCTTGGATCCCTAGTCAACGCGATCTTCTACAACAAGCACACGCAATAAATCTATTAGTATAAGATATGACATATATGTTTCGGAGCGGAACCTACATACTGACCTTGGCTCGTGACATGACAGAAAGACCCAGAGGAGAGGAAAGGATAGTATTACTAGTACGGTCCACAGTGGCACGAACGTACTAGAAAGTCATGACTTGCTATTATTGATCTCTACATATGCTAAGATATATTTAAGGTCGTACTACAAAGAATACGTCCAACATCTCGCTCGTACGCAATGACGAAGGCGTGAGTAGCCTTTTTGGAGATGCAGAAGTGCTCATCTCGCTTGATAGCTGGATGGATTTTGGAAGTGGAATGGGTGGAAAAGGTTACAGACATGGTGGTGGTGGTGTGGAGATCCTTCTTCCTCAGCCTGAACACATGCATGCTGCTGAGTCTGCTCGGTCAGGGTAATGTCGACACAGATGACAGGTCTGAAGCTATCACCCGAGTGTCCTCTAGCTCCATTCCCAACAACGGAGCTCGATAGATCACAACCGAATCCCATGGTTCCGACACTTCAAACAAGGGTGGCTCCGTAATCTGGAACAAATCCGAGTCCAAACCACATATTGTAGCCCAAATCTTGTCTTGGTGTTCGGCGAGCTGTGAGAGAGCTTTACCTCCTTAATCCTTGCACGGCCAGTGAGTGCTGCGTTGATGATATCCCGCAACTTGAGATCATGGAGATCGTCAAACTTGGATGACCGATTGAATAATAGAATGAGTGTGGTGGGTGGGGTGCTTAGGGTGGAAGAGGGGTTGATGGGGCCGACGCAACGCGGGCGGTCTGCTTGTAGCCTTGTTTGGCGTTCGGCGTAGCGTAGTTTTCTGTGGCTTTGGGTTAGGAGTCTTGGTGGCAGCGGCAGCGTACGTGTTGAGTTGTTGCTGTATCGGGAGTTTCTGAGATCCACTAAGTGTCGTTGCAGTTGGAGCTGGTGTGTCTGTTGGTGTTGAGGTGGACATGTGGGTGATTGGGAAACTCAAGTCCACTCCCCATTCCTTGAATAATCTGGTGACTCCATTGATTTCGAGGAATAGTTTTGTTAAGGGTCTCGTTCGAGTTATGGGCAAATCTCCTCGAGTTCGGCATTGATCGAGCGGAATTTTGCTATTATGTTGTGCTTTATGGGCCTGGGCGTCCGAAGAGTATCCCTCCAGGCTCCCAGGTCCGGTACTACGTGAGCGTGTCTGATAAGAGGGTTTTGGTGTTGTCTCTCGCTGTGGGGAGGTGCCAACTCCGTGGGAGTCGGCGTCCCATGATGAAGGTTGGGATCAAACTCAGTGGTCGGCATCGAAACTTCACATAGGGTGGTAAAAATGAATTGTACCCATCGACGTCAACGACAGTCCAATCCCTCGTAGCGGCCGGAACGACGAACGAGCATACCGCGAGTGCGGGTGGGGTGATGGTGGTTTGTTGTTGTTTCAACTTGTTCGACTTTGATTGATCAAATCGCCAGCTCACTATAGTCACCCGTTGATGCATCCCACTCTTCCTTAAGCTGTGCTCACAATTACTAAGTATTGCTGTGCAATACTGTTGATTTCTCCGTTTAATGGCGACCTTCTTAAGACGACCTCACCGAATATTTCTCATTCCTTTGGTTTTGGCTTTCATTGGTCTAGTTCATCTGGTAATCTCAAACCAGTACCAAATCAAGAATGTTCTATCATATGCGACACGACCTCTATGGGATGAGGCTGACGGTCCCACAAATATCATACCACATTACTATGCTGAAGGCATGACGATGGATAAGCATGCTTGTCAGCTCCACGGATGGAAGGAACGCGAGGCACGGGACAATGTCAGAGTTATGGATGCTGTTCTAATGAGTAGCGAACTGGACTTGCTAGAAATACGGATGAATGAGTTGGATCACGTCGTTGACAAATTCTTCATCATTGAATCCAATGCGACCTTCACCGGACTGCCAAAGGAGACACACTTCGCCAAGAACAGGGAGAGATTTTCTAAATTCGAGAAGAAGATTGTCTACAAATTGTAAGTGTATCGATGCATCCTGTATAATGTTTTCCTGATCTAAAGGTCGATCTAGCTTGCCAGGGTATCCGCTCCAATCAGGACAGGGTGCTTGGGATATTGAGAGATGGACACGCGACAGCATGACCGCAATGCTCCATGCCCATATGAGTACTCTCCCTTCTGATAGTTCGATACTCGTCATCATGTCCGACATTGATGAGATCCCATCGAAGCACACTATTGAGCTACTCAAGGCGTGTGATTTTGGTGAAGCCATACATCTTCAGCTTCGGAATTTTTTATACAGGTATGTTGTTGTCTACATCATCTGCCTCTGAGCTGATAAGATTTCGTACTGTAGTTTCGAGTGGCAGCTAGATATGGCCAGTTGGCGTTCCAGTGTAAATCTTTGGCATCCCAACGTTTACTACCGACATTCCAAAGGTCCCGACACAATTTTAGCAGATTCAGGATGGCACTGCAGTTACTGCTTCAGGACCATCTCAGAATTTATAGACAAGATGAAGGGATTTTCGCATTCGGATCGCATTGGTGGCAATATGAAGCTTCTTAACCCCCGAAGAATACAAGAGACTATCTGCCGGGGTAAAGACATCTTTGGGATGCTTCCAGAGGCGTACAGTGTAAGCATTGTTTTGAAGCCCTCGAGCGGCACTAATACTTCACTCCAGTACAAAGACCTTTTTTCTCAGATGAGTCTTGAGGCGTAAGACCTTCATTTCGTGTGTTCTACTCTACAGTATACTGAACTCTACCTGGTCAGGATGACGTCTGCTGTCGGCCTACCGCGATTCCTGATCGAAAATGCAGACAGGTTTCGTTTCCTTCTACCAGGCGGATGCGTACGAGAGAGTTGATTATCTTGGTTGACGTCGATATCGTTTGAATTGAATGAGACCACGAAGGTGTGCCACTCAACGAGTTACATTTGGAATGGCAACCTAGTCGAACCCAAGACTATCATGTAGACCATCATGTACACAGGTTTGAGATAAGAAGAAATGCACTGTTCGAAGTCTTAAACACGTCGCTCTTTGAATCTTTGGAATTATAGTCGATTATAGGATCAGAGTTACCTGAGAGTTTCAAGTTGATCAAAAGTTGACAAATACTCATCTGGTCACACAAATCCACTATTTTCCTCTTAGAAACTCCACCCGTTCAGGCAAGCCAATGACCTTGACAATATCCAGCTCTGAGAACTGAGCACTCTCTGTCATCACGCTCTTTAACCATTCGCCTTTCCTTTATAATGTTTTCCCCTTGGGCCCTTTGTCTTGTCTGGTCTAGTCTGGGTTTCGTTACCGGTCACAATTTGCAGCATCAATTGGAGCCCAGAAGTACCATCTCTGCCTCTTCTCTGTCAGGTTCCTTGATCTCCGCTGCCTGGTACGCTGGCTGGCATGCTACAGATCAGCCTTTGTCGACAGTAAGCTGGTCAAAGTACAATATCATCCATTACGCGTTTGGGTAAACACCGATTATAATATACCTCATTGCCCGAATCAAGATAATTTCTAGCATTACGACTACAAATCCTTCTGTCGTATCTCTTGAAGCATCAGATCAAGTCTTGTTACCTCAATTTGTGAAGGCGGCGCATGATCATGTAAGAATATATTCAACGCTAACTGAGAACTTCATGACTGACAAATATACCAGAACGTAAAAGCAAGCCTTTCGATTGGAGGTTGGACTGGGTCAAGGTGGTTTTCATCTAATGTTGGGTCGGCGCAAAATCGATCAGCATTTGTCAAAGCTGTGACAGGGTTGGTCAAGGAGTATCACTTGGATGGCATTGACTTGGAGTATGTTCGTTATTCTCTAGTTTACTTTTTACTGAAGAAACACCACAGCTGGGAGTATCCGAGCGTTCAGGGAATAGGGTGCAACACCCTCAATTCGAACGACACGGCCAATTTTCTTTCCTTTCTCCAAGAACTCCGCCTGAGCCTAGGTTCAGAGATAGTCATTTCCGCGGCAACAGGCTTAGGACCATTTCCTGATCCTTGGGGGACTCCCTCCGCTGAGATATCAAAATTCGGCGAAGTCCTAGACTACATCGTCATTATGAACTATGACGTCCCGTCAACTCCAACCTCAGGTGTTGGTCCTAACTCGCCTTTGAATGACAACTGTGCGCCTGTGGCCAGCCAGCACGGTTCGGCGTCATCTGCGCTGGCCGCATGGACCGCTGCTGGAATGCCCAAAGATCACATCGTTCTCGGTGTCCCCATGTATGGCCACTCATACCGTGTCCACCAAGGTGTGGCCTATGCAGATCAATCAAAAACATCGCTCGCATCCTACCCTCCGTACGATATCAATGCCAAACCCACTGGTGACCGGTGGAACGGTAATGGCGGTTTGGATGTTTGTGGAGTTTACGAACCGCCTGCAGGAACATACGCTTTCTGGAGTCTTGTCGACGCTGGTTTTCTGAATGCAAATGGGTCACCCAAGCAAGGCATTGCCTACCGTTATGATGCCTGCAGCCAAACTGTGAGACTCAAATCTAGTCGAATGACCATATCTGAATTGCAATCATTTAGCCCTATGTTTATAACTCAACTTCAGAGATCATGATTGCATACGACGACCCGCAATCTTTCTTTGCCAAAGGGGACTTCATTAAATCAAACGGACTGCGAGGATTCACTGTATGGGAATCGGCGGGTGATTATAATGACCTGTTGGTAAATGCCATCCGTGAGTCTGTCCTTTTATTACATGCTTTATCTCTTTAACCTCTATTGATAAGTTAATGGAACAATCAATGGAGACACAAGGACGATCAACACTTCCACTCCCACTTCCACTTCGCCTCGGCATACGGTGTCGTCGATGACTTCGAAAGAGTCGTCATCAGCTTCCCAATCACAACCAAACTCATCTCTCCTGAGATACCAGATTCTGACAGTAGGCCTGGCTTGCATATGTGGCTGGATCCGCATTTGAGTACTACTTATTCTTTCTCTTGGGCTCTCTTGGGCTCCTCCATGTTTTTGAATTCATATTCGCAAAAATGCGCATGCCAAGTGGACATAGCATACCACATTTCACTATCTCTGTGATTTTAATACCCAGTGAATCACTCGTCATATGCATTTTTATCGCGCGGGCGACATGCGTCAATGTGTGTTCTGGAGTCTGGACAGGAAACAAGGTGTGGTGTCCTCGTTTTTGGGCGATCTGAACTTGAATCTTGTCTACTATAGAACTATACTAAATCTCATCACAATCATAATCATAGAGTTCTCGACTTTCAGCATGAGAATTTCATACATAGAGACCGAAACATGGAAATATGAGTTTATGTATTTATTTTTCGTCCCAAAACGGCAAGTTCCGAATTTGATGAATATCAACAAACCCTTTGAACCTTCCTGATCCAGGCCTCCCTTTGTCCTCTCGGGCCTTGAGAGAATGATTCCTTAGAATT
>JAGGAW010034418.1:0-29591 GCA_017657375.1 Termitomyces sp. T27
ATAACCCAACATCATCAATTTTGCTCGTCCCTTCATTTGTTTGTCTGAAGTTCGTCTTAGAAGCCACGTGTTGAAATCCCCTCGTGCCAAATCTCAACATTTCAGGGATCGCTACCGTGCCGTAAATCTGGTCAACATGACCGCACGTTCATTTGAGTCGAAGGTCAGTGTGGATTTTCTGACAAAAGGATCTAGGTCCTCCGTGCGTCCGATAAACACTTGTCAACGACCGGTTCAGTGTCTCGTCGTTCCGGTACAGTCATGATATGCAAGTCATATGGCGCTATCAGAACTTGTCAAAGTGTCCCTTGTGTAGGCCCGTCGACGATTTCCGAACGTTCGCATTCGCCGTAGATGCCGCCGAGGAGCCAGATGATCTGACATTCGCGGATTATCACTTCAATCTCGGACAGAAGGCCAGACAACTCTTTTTTGACAATGATTGATTCATCATACAGGCAACATTGTTAACATCCAAGGCAGAAGTTTTCATTTGTCTTTATCCGCCTGTCCAAGGCTGAAGCGCCCTTATCAGTCTTGGCAGACGTTCTTTAGTACAATTTGGATACTGGATTCCAGATATTTCTTCCTGGGTATCAATCTTCGCGAGAGCTCATAGCACAGTGAGACTGCTTGCTTTGCCAATACTTCCGGTGTCATCTTTCCAACACAAGCGGGGAGAGGGTCCTTGCGACTCAGCTCCTGATGTACTTATCGAAGAACAGATAATCATGCTTCTTGTCTAAGTATTTCGCCACGTTCCTCCTCTTATGCACGAAGGATGACCCTCGTTCCATGAGGCACCTCAAGCCTCGTAACTAGGGGCAACTATCAAGGTCTTGTGGGTTCTACAGATACACATTCGCATTTACTCTCACAAGCCGTGGATCTCCGGAGTGGTGAAGGCATACTATCAACTGGTGTGATGAGGTCCCGGACTCAGGAACATGCTGACAAAGTGAGACCGTCTGCCTGCACGTTCTGTATAAGGGATCGGTTCTTATATGCTGTACAGTATCGTGATTCATCGGCATATCTGTAACTTTTTGTCCTCGCCATGTCTGCCACTGACAAACGTATCAAGAGACACAAACGCAATCGCTCAAGTGGTGACCTCACCAAAGATCAATTTGATGAGCTCGCTACAATGCTAGCTATTATTGAAGGTCAAGTTCAGGTTCAACAAACAGTGGGGCGACATCGAAGAAATCCAGCAACTTGCAACGGAGACAGAAGTTAAGTATTCTTTCTCAAGTGAAACGGTTCCAGGAGCTCAAGAAAGCAAGACCTGATGTTGTGGTACCTATAGATTGCATTATGCCATTTCTCGGAGAGATACTGATAGAGTCTCGATTCTAGGTTGTCTCCCTATCAAACATCGACCATGACACGTTGCGAGGCAGATTGGGCATGAAGGACGCAATCATAATCAACATTGGCCATAGCCCGCAGGCATATCTTGCTGGCGTATGTGATGCGTTACAAGGGTATACCCAACCTTGCGATTTGGACGTCATAATGCGGACTGTTGAGAACTGGGATTTTTTTTATCTCTTCAACATGCTGTCAATCTTTTCCAGAAATATCAACAATCGTGTATGTTCTCTTGTTCGCAAAGTTCATATTTGACTGCGGATTACAGAAGCTCTATTAGTCTGAAGCTGCGGCAAGAATCATCATCGATCCCTGGCTTATTTCGGGCATGGAGCTCATAGAAACCATAAATACCCAATATCGTCCTGTCCTTGTCCCTGAGACGCTGGTTCGGTCCCTACAATCCCAAACCGGGAGCCGGTCACCATCGAATATAACAATAAGATTACTTATCTCTCAGGAAGCATCGATCATGTCTCCCTCAACTATCATCTGCCGGATAGGTCAGATGAAGAGGGAAATATCGCAATGAATACAGGTAAAAACAGTTTAGAAATCACACAGAACTCGGCCCTTACAATCTAGTTTACTGATAGATATCAAGAAGCTTGTGGACGGCGAAAATGCTGCACACGCATTACGTCTTTTCACCAATGCGGATACCTTTACTGTTTGTGAGGCCAAGCGGAGGTCTAAGAAGCTTCATGAACACGAGTCCCAAGTAGTCGCGCAATGTCTAGCGCTGTAAATTGCTCTCGGACTTCTATGGATTATGTTGAAATTGACATCCATTATGCTGAAAGGTCAACCAAGTTAGAAAAGTGGACACTCCCTCTCTGAAGCTAAGTTTCCGGAAGTCTCATCATTTTGTTGTCACTGCTTGACCCAGGGTTTCTAAATCCAGCACAAAGTGTTCACCTACGAAAGTGGGGTTCACCCTTACAAGTGGTGTAGCATGGATATTTTAGTAGGGCGAATATTCAAAGACTGCTGAAATAACAATCGATTTGGAGAATCTTGGTTCTGCGGAAAATCCCTCTCCGAGTCTTCGAGTCTTGATGAACCTTATGTTAATTTGGGCAAGTGACTGCTCCCTATCTATGTTTTCGCGTGAAAGGCGCTAACCCCTATTGACGGGTACTCAGTGTGGCGATGTTCTCGAAACTATCATGACCTCCATAGCGTCGTCTGGCGATTAAGCTAGTCAGATTGGTTAGAGCACCGATAATAGCCCATCTTATCGGCCACCTTCGTGGATAGAGCAGGTAGATATATATAACATGGGAGGCTGGACCGAGTGAATGGCAATCATGAACATCCAGTCACTTCAGGCTTTACGGTGTCTTGTCCTTCAACGTACTACTTCAAAGTCCAAGAGGACATCAAATTATTCAACATAAACAATGACGGCATATGGTATCACTCCGCCTTTGCAGAAAAGATGGAGGTATCAAGGATGTAGATTGTGTTGTCAGGGTGTAAAATAATCCTTCCAGTCTCCTCGACCAAAACCAATTGGATGAAGCGATTACGCGTAAGAATTGCGCTGAGGAGAGAAGATATTATAAGAACCCGTTTTGTTGGCATTGTTGATGCCGAACCCCAAGAGAAGCCAAGTTTCACCAGAGATGCACCTCCTTCCCGAATGAGTGCTTTTTCGAAACCAGTGGAGGAACGAACACATTCTTGACCCACGTCCACAGGCTCAGTGAGGTGGGGACTATGTTCGGGGTCGCGTGGAATAGTCAACTTATAGATCTGCTTTTTGGACGTCAGAACTAGTGAAACTGCATCATCGTTCGAGACCGATATATGCGAAGGAGCTTGAAAATGGTAGTCTCCGCTATGTCTCCATTGAGGTATCGTAAGATTTTGCGAAGGAACGTCAGGTTCTTCGTTCAACATTGTGTTGACATTGTACACGAGAAAAACCTGCCAGCCGAAAACGATTAGCCGATTGTCAGAGAGCAGTCGCACTGCCTTCTATTGACCAAAATATTAGTCCTCATTTACACTTCCCAGCACTAGACAGAATAAAACGAACCACTTCTACATCAGGGTAAAGCACAGTCTTTCGATGTCTTGAGGACGTCGACAATCTCCAGTCGAAGACTTCAATATATTGATCCGGCGGAGACATTGATCAAGCAAACAAGTTACCACACAAGCTGACTGACCTAATGGAAGTTGCGCGCCGGTTAGCCAAGAAAGAATGCAAAGAATGCGCTTCTAGGTGGGCTGAAGAACCGTGCCCACATAAATTCACATTCCAAACCATGATATCCATACATCCGATGAGCGGGTGGACTGAATTTCGGTTCGAATCAACATCGAACAGTTAGTAGTTTGAAACGACTGACTGGCATAACTCGAAGGATATGTAACGAGATTGAACTTTAGTTTCGGAGCTGCGTTATCTATATCAATGGCCAGGCGGTAGACTATTACGTCACTGGGGTCATCGCGAGGGGGTATCAGAAGAGAGCTTCGAATTTCATGATGGTCAAGGTCATGACACATCACAGACCCATCTGGCATGCTAGCAAGAAGCCAGCGTCCACCCGGAATAACGACCAAAGGGCATAAGGTCCCCACGGAGATGCTACGCTCACGAGCGGACTGCTGCGGCAATCCCCATCCCTGGTCGGCTCCTCTCCGTCTCAGGACCCAATTTTCCAACTCCTCACATGAGTGAGATTGCAAAGGCTCTTCCATAGCGGGCTGAAATTCCTTGTCTGCAACGTATTGTCGATATTGAGTCATCCACACTTCCCGCAGTCGTGAAATTCCATTGAGGCGCTTGCAAACCTGCAGTCACTGGTGGTCATCTATATCTATAACCACGAAAGTTTCAAAGCACTCACCTGACGTATGACAAGTAAATCGCGCCAGCACACATGTTTCATAACCTCTGCTAATACTTCCGATGGTAGCGCGGCGAATTCGTAGTGGCATGACTAGACTAAAAGTGTCAATGAATCTCCAAACTGAATGTATCTTGAAGTCATACTTTATTCCTCCATGGCAAATTATTGCTAAGTGACGAACAAATCCACTTCAGCAGTCCTAGTTGGGGAAAACTTGAGCATGTGTCCTTATTGATGACGTTCAAGGTTACAGAGTTGATAATGGTATGAGAATGACTCACATTTGCTACTGCAATGGATGTCCCTATCACAGCCATGTACACGAAGATAAAGCGAAGAGAGTGAAAAGTGAACCATTTGATTTCTTTATTAGAAGCCGATATTGTGCCGCTCAATTCCCACAATCAGGTCATCAAGTGATCTTACTAGACAGACCGAGCAAGCAGTCATTTTCGGCGAGACCGTTCAAGTAAGAATCAAGGCAGGTAGAGTGAAAACTAAGAATACATGAGCAAATAGCTATTTTTAATCAAGACAGTTCAAGTAATCCTATGGAAAGATCGAGACAGATAGAGTGAAGTCTAAGAATACAATTCAGTCCTTGCACACCTTGCGAGTCAGATTAAATCGAGTGCACTCAATGTGACTAGGGTCGATTTGATTTTGCACCCACAAAGTGTTTCATTTCTCATACAGTATCTATTGCAACCGAATGGGATCGAAAAATGTTCGGAATGAATGTGATTCTATTGATCTCCATTGATTTCAACAATTTCACTCGATCTGATTCGGCCTCAATCGAAGCGATTTTGACTGGGGGCCCTGAGGCCTGACACACGAAGTATTCCGATGACCGCTTGTACACACTCTTCGCATCACATATGGTAACGTATCGAGCGAGTGGACCCATATACTTCTCAAATTTCTGTATGTTCAATGGACATACAAAGCCTCAATTGTTAACTAACCAACATCGGTGTCCATTATTCTGATCTGGTTATTTCCTTGTCGTACTTTAATCGTCGCGCAGTTGTTTTAGGCTGTCTTCTATCCAGATGGATCTTCACCCTGTCACGGATGGCAAAAGCCGATGTCGACACTGACTGATGTTGGTTCCTCAGGTTCATTCCGTCAACAGTCTTTTGTCCCGGCGAGACCACTCAACACGCAGCCTTTGAACCTTAGCATGCTCTGAAGTCCCTTCGCCATTAGATATGAAGTCACTTTCTACCCCGATGAAGTTGAAACAATCCCAAGCCCACCTGATCATTTCAACGGGCTAATCTCCTTGTTTCCAACAGTCAAGTCTCGTACGATTCAATAGGTTGATATCAAGGTTTACTTCATGGATTTTGGTACGGCCATAGAGTCTCTGGAAAGACGTAAGGGTGGACCGGCCTAGATTTTGCTCTACTGCGATAGATTAGGCGGCGACGCGGTTGCCTCAGAATCCTTTGACCAGGTTTCCAAGTTGACCTTGGATCTGGAACTCGAGTCATTCTCAAGCGAAGATTGTATGAATGTCGATACCGGCCTTGAGGAGACAAAAGCGGATGTAGAAACTCGTCTCAAACAGCGTCTTCCATCACCGTCGGCAATGGACCCATACATATTCATTTTTACAGTTGAGCGTCAAACGATTCAAATGGCACGATCAGGGTGAGGAGCTGGAAGCAGGGTAGAAAAATCTATATCCTATACGTCTGTAGTCTGCCAGAAAAACTAAGTATTACTCGTCACTTCGTATTACATACGCTGCTCTCCTGCTTCTTCTATCTTATTCGTATCAAGAAGTAGAGGCGTCCAAACCAACCTTATAAGCCGTTGCAGTACGACGTGACAGATGAGGTGCATATGACATTATGCACCTTTGTACTGCAATATGCCTCACATGGTAATACTCGAAGCCACCACTGCTTGCGCGCAATTGCGAAGGAGCAGCACACCCGGGCCGCATACATAATGGACGCTGCGATCCGTGCGGGCGCTGATATGGCAGGCACAGGGACCGTTTGCGTTATGGCTAATTGAGAAGAGTTGTTCTTACGAGAATAAAGGACCCATCTTATCGGTGAGATGTGCTTCACGAAACCTGATCCTTCCGGTCACCGAATTTTCAGGGTCATCTTTCCCTGTTTGCATTTGACTAAAAGACATAATGCAAACTTGTTCTCGACCAGGTCTTTCTAGCCTTGGAGTGTCAGAAAAACAAAGACGACACTAAATTCTACTTTACTGGAAAACTTGGTGTAGATTGGATTTTGACTGTTCTCCGAAAGTCGTAGGAACGGTCGTTCTTTGTGGGTCCTCACAACTTGAAAGACCCTGATGTCTTTGTACGCCCTTGTACCGTATGCGATTGTACATCGATACCTGATTCGAAGAAAGGACCCACAAAATATCACAAGCAGCCTATGTCATTGTCTCTGGCAATCATAAGTATAGCTTGTTGTCCAAGGCCGCCTTTCGAGCCCTCACTAGCACTTCTGGTATCGGAGTTCACCTTCTTCTACGCCTCAGACGTTTCGAAGTTTTTTTTTTTTAGAAAAAAAAAAACGCGCGCCGCAAGTGGAATAAACCGATCACCTGTATGTCCTTCACATTCTACACCTTCGAATTCACTAAGCCATTCTTACGTGCCCCAGTACTTATCTCCGTCCTCAAACTTCGTCCTCAAAGTGATTCAGCCGTTATATCACATAGGCAAGGGAATTCGGTGCAATGACCGATAAATCAGTATCACCGTCGTAAGTTCTGGTATCTATGTTCAGTAGCGTTCGTCACTGACTTGTGAGCCCGTCACTTAGTTGTAGGAGGAAATCAAATGGTCAAGAGAATATCCCGTTACGAAATTTGGAAGGCACAAGTATAAACAGTGAGTCAATATTATGATAATACCAGGTTGAGTTGCTTCTTTAACGACAACTTGAAGACGCCTTAGACCATCTTACAGACGCTCTCGTCAAAGTGGAGCAGGTGTCGAGTATGACTTACGGTGCGTAAATATTACAGTAACACCAGGTCAATTCGCATCGATTAACGACCACCTGAAGACACCTTACGTCACCTTACAAATGTTCTCGAACGAATGGAGCAGAGGATGCAGGAGAACAATTCAACAACTGGTAAGCGTTTTTTGCCTTCAACTATGCTTTCAGTTAACCAAATTATCCGATCAATTAGTGATCTCAACCCAGCCCCCCCTAACCTCGGCACAACTCCCCACATACGGGTCACCTACAAATTCTGGTGCTTGGACATCGCTTCTTCGTAACCGCCTGGTATTTGTAAAGCCTTTCATTGATCAATGGCTTGGCTCGATCGATACTGTGCTCATTTTCGTTCGTCTTTTTGCCTTTTTGTCCCGAACGAATATCAGACCTGAATGACTTGCCTAAATCCATTCTCAGGTTGCCTTGTTTTCAGCAGTAATCACCGCTTTCTTGATTCCGACCTTCTCAGGGTTGTCCGAAGATGAGACTCAGACGAATCAGCATCTCACCAACATAACCCAAATTCTCCTTGCTGTACACGGTTTGGAGACCAATAGTTTGAATCTCACTCAAACGGCCAAGTTTCAACCAGATCCCTATATCACTCGAACAACTATATATTGATATATGCATCATTCACTGGTAAACTCGATGTAAATAAGCATCCTGGTAATTCCTCTATACAGTAAATACTACATGGCCACCGGGGCAAAACCAAATCAGTTTTGTCGACGGCAGACAGTTTGACCTTGGTGGTAGAAAAGTAGGTAGGGGCCAACAGGTGTCAGAATAACATTACGAGGATGTAAAGACGAGTTATTTATACCTGGAGTCCCCCTTGCATTTGCTGCATGCTTTGTACATGTTTGTAATTGGTTTTCTTGCCCTCTCATTGGCTGAAAATTTAGAAAAAACCCTTATAAGGGCATAAAAAGTGTAACGGTACTTAGCACTTACAAATCCATTGACTTCCCATCAACTTGTCGACCACCTCGATCCTCCTGAAATGTGAGATGACACCATTTTTCTTTTCAACTGTTTAAATTGACCCTTTCACTCACTGACTATGAAACCTTTTGCATGTTGAGTGTGTCAACCTTTGCAGTATTAATATTCTTATCCCTTCCCCACCAACCAGGCTTGATGAAAAACTTGTGAAAAACAGCTTTGATGTGAGATACAAGATATTATTCTTTTTTCATTTATTTTCAATCAATAACTCTTCATTTCCTTCACCTCAACATCTTCAATCCAGTCAAGATCCAGTCCCATCTATCATGGTTTCTATTGATCCCAGTAAGAGCCTGACAATACCTATGATTGCAACCCTCTTTCTGTGTTAGTTTCAGAATAACTTTTAAGAGACCAGTAGGAATTTGGGCAGATGAGTGGATTGAATGAATCATACTTAATGTATCTTCATTTCCTTGCTGATCTATTTGCCAATCATTGTGCCCAAGAGTGATCCTGGTCCTTTGAAAGATGTTCTTGAGATGTTGTACAGTCCTTGAGTCTTGTACCATTTGTTTGAGCCAATATCCATGCTTCTGACTTTGCACTGTCATTCACAAAACACTGGTCCCAAACTTAGCAGCATTAGTCAGGGTACTTATCTATCTGCTTTGCAGTAAGCCAGTCTTCTGAAATGTAGACTTTTATTTTGTACAAATTTAAAATACTTTGACTATGGACATCAGCAATTTAATCTATGCAGGATAAACCATGAATGTCCCCTCATGCTTGCCAGAGAGATACTGTGTGCTGACAAGACTGTGTTCATTTCTTTGAATCCATAGTCCATGTTCAAATGATCAATAATTATCTACATCTGAGTGAATGCCATGCACAGCATTGGCCACTTCCCCAAGTAGAGGAAGGTACTGTCGAATGCTGTGACCTAAGAGAAGTGTTAAGAGATGTGTACTTCACTAATTCTTCAAATAATATGAGGATGCAACTAGTGATCAAGCATTTTATCATTTGGATTGATTTTGAGATATTGACTGGATTGAGTGGAAAGGATTTCAATTAATGTATGAGACATTATCAGTGCTTTTGGATAAATTGCATGCATTTGGTAAATTGATGACAATTGATGATTTTCAAAATGGCAAGATTTCAAACACTTTCCATGCTGTCTAGGTGGATACAATTAAATCAATTTGATAAATTTTGTCTATTGAAGAATATTGTTGTCTCTTGCAAGAAAAAAGACATCAAATACAATGGATTGTTATGAGGATGTTACAGTGCTTTCCAAAAATAATGACATCACCTGTTTTTTTTTTTCATTGAGGTGGATTTTGACAATTTCCTTTTCTAGATTGGTCTTTTTTGATGACAAAGCTGAAACTCCAGACTGAAAAGGAAATTACTCTACCTAAGAAGGAAATCCAGACATTGCAAAAAAACTAGCCAATGCCATTATTTTCAGAAAGCATGGTAAGACAAGTTTATTTATGCCTGATCATCAATGTGGATGTCAAGTGGCAGTGCAAGTGCAATCTGAGACAGGGGAGGGGGGAGGACAGGGGGAGGATATGAACTCCCAGTATGGGTCTTGCTCTGACTCAATGGGAGTGAAGCATACATCACTGAGCATGAATGCAAGCACTAGTATACAACTTGGTCCAGGATCCAGTTGGCTAAAAGTTTCACTGTGTTTAATGTGCAAGGTGTCTTGTTAACACCAACAGGGCCAACAATTCTCAGCCCCCATACTCATCATCATCTTATCCAGGAGCTGCACCTCTGTCTGAAAAACAAACATGACCTCCAAGTGAATTCTACTTTACTGGAAAACTTGGTGTAGATTGGACTTGTAACTGTTCTGTGAGCTTAGTTGTGGGAATGGTTGTTTTTGTGAGTCCTCTGGACTCAAATGATGCCTATGTTGCACATGTTGTCTTTGTATGCATAATGCACTTGTACTGTATACAATTGTACATGGATACCTGGATGTGAAGAAAGAATCCACAAAATATCATGAGTCGCCTATGTTATTGTCTCTCATAAGTACAATTGTCCAAGGTCCAGGTCTCCTTTTGAGCTCTCACCAGCACTTTGGTATCAAAGCTCACCTTCTTCCATGCTTCAGATATTTCATAGTTTTTTTTTCAGGTGCATGCAAGAGAAATAAATTGATCGCCTGTATGTCTGTAGCAATAGGGTGATGTTACACCAGTATCAATACATGAAATGTTGGTTGGGAGACTCAAGTGAACAGTTTTAAGCTAACTTCTATTCTATTACTACCTACTCTACCTTATATGAGTGTGACAGAGCTTGAATGTTTGAGATATGTAAGACAACATAAATGAATGTAAGTAATATAGATGAATGAAAGACCATGGCCTGTAGTGTCCAGTTGTGGCTCTATCATGATTCTGCTACATACACCCTCCTGAGGTCTAAAAGGCCTCACCCAATAGTCATATTTCCTAAAGGCGAGTTGATCCCAATGGAGGAGGAGGTGGAAGCTGAACCCCCACAGAAGAACAGCAATCCCAATGAAACTCCTATGCCTTGGCCCCTCAAATGTTGCTGATATGAGTGAGCATAGCTAGGTCCACCTTAGTTTACATGACAGCCTGCCTACAATCTCTCTACCTCAGCCTGTAGTTTCTGAACCTCCTCAAATAAATCATTGAGTTGGTGGTATGATCACTTGTACTTCTTCACCATGTTGTAACTATACTTGTAAGTGTCAGGGTTCTCAAACTCACTGAGTATTGCTTGTAAGTTATCAATCTCCCTCTCATCCAGATAGTCAACCATCAGGAATGAGAAGGGAGGAGGATCCCTTTGTTGAGACCCAACTCTGTGACACTACCTCCCACTCAGCTAATCCTCAGGGGCAGTCTTCATCATAGTTAAGGGACATGGCAATACATTTCATAGCTGACAGAGATGCATATTGCATAGTTGATGTTACCCATGCATGTGACTTTTGAAGTGAAGGTAATGATGCATGACCAGCATGGGAATGCTCAGCATGAATGTGGCGCTTGGCATGGTGACAAAGTAATTAAAACTACCCTCATGTTGATGCAAGTATCAGTTTCCTCCAACAGGCACTCCAGGGTCCACCACAATGTTCCCAGCTGAATATGCAAGGTTGATCTGGAGGTGGGCAGGATTTATGGTGCTAGGTGGGGCAGATGGTAGAGGCAGGGGTACCATACCACACTGTATATCTGACATGAAGGTGTGAGGGGGGCAAAGTTCTGTCAGGCTTATTGTTCCAGCAAAGACTTGTGGGTCTTTTAAAGGTGGAATGCCCAATCCCTTGGATAGGTCTTGAATGGTTTCCACTTCCATGGCCTCTAAATATTCCTCCAATGCCTGTAGGTGCAACACATGACTGTAAGGCAACCATGATGCATGAGCCACTACTCAGTCAACTGCCCATTCACGTTCTCCCTCATCCAAATCCAGTATCTGGCAGTCCATTCTTCCAGGAAACAAACAATCATCATTGGGTACATGAATGTGTAGGAGTGATGCATGAAAAGTCTTGTGGATGCCTTTCCTCTTCAGTGCTGGGGAAAGATTGATGTGGAAGGAGTCACCATTGAGCTCCTTGAGAATCTGGTATGGTTCTATAAATTTGGGGGACAATTTCCTAGCCAATCCCTTCTTTATCGATATGTTCTTAGTAGACATATATACATAGTCTCCTGTCACAAACTTAGCTGGCCTCCATCTCCTATTTGCATTCCTAGTCTGCTTAACTTGGGCAGCAATGATATGATTGTGTGCTTTCATGATTGCCAATTTCATTTTCATCACAGTCATGTACTCCTGCATATTCATGTTCTGCTGGTTTGTTGCTTTTCCAAATTAACAACTGTGGCATTTGCCCCGAATTTAGAAAGAAGAGTGTGAACTCCATGGGCTCAGACTTCATGCAGTTAATGGCAAACTTGATGGCTGGTAATCGTTGTACCCAATCAGTCTGATTATTTCCAATGCAAGCACATAGCATTTGGGTAATCATTCTGTTAGTGTGTTCTGTGGAACCATCTGACTGAGGATGGTAGGCACTGGACATGTCCAGGTGTGTGCTGATGAGCTCATTTAGTCTCTCCCAGAACTTGCTAGTGAACCACAGATCACAATCACTTACAATCGTCTTTGGGAGCCTGTGATGTTTTTAGACCTCAGCAAATACAAGTTCCACTATATCTTTTGCTTTGTAGTTCATGCAACTTGGCACCAGGTGGACCATGGCTGTGTATAGGTCAATGATGACTGTGACAGAGTCATAAGTAGAATCATGGTCAGATGACTTGAGTAACAGTCCAACGAAGTCAATCCCAATTGACTCCCAAGGAGATGAAGGTACTTCTAGTGAGTTCAGTAGTCCTGATGGCTTCTGGTTGCTCAGCTTACTTCTTCTGCAGGTGATGCAGGTGTTGCAATATTTTTGAATGTCCTCTGCTAACTTCCACCAGACATGGTTCCTCAAATAGTCATAAATTTTTTGAGTCCAAGGTGGGCCAGCAGAGAGTGCACATCCTGAATTATGATTTCCTGAACACTTCTTCCCTGATGATATACAATAGGTATACACAGTATCTATTGCTTTCCTTCTTTAAGATAGATTAGCCCCTTATCTTTGTCAACTTCAAAGTTTTTGTGACTCTCTGAGCTCTCAAATACCTTTTTCAGTGTTGTATCCTTATCCTGTTGAAACTTAATTAATTCCTTAATGTCAATGTTTGTCATTAGTTTTGTGATGTCCATCATGTTGATGCCATTTACTTCTGCAATCCTGCCAGTGCTTGCTTTGGCTACCTCAGCTATCTCTGATGCAATGTCATATGCCTGATGCTGTATATTGGTCTTCTTGGTTTTTGTGGGCTTGTCTTCTTTCTCTCTATTCCCACCCTCTGTTCCTCCACTTGCATGAGAAACCTGTTCATTCTCCTTACATGCTAGGTGAGCCAACTGTCTCTGTCCTGTAGCCATGCCAGTGGCCTTACTGGGGTGCATGTTATTCCCATTGTTCTCATGTGTTAATGCACCCTCCATCCAAGTCATGCTCCTCATAATTGTGCTGATGCTAAGCATGTCATTTGTGTCATTGCCCATAGTACCATGGAGGCCTCCAACCCAGCCAAGACAGGGTGTGATAGTTTGTGCAACCCTAGCCTGTTCTGCAGCACATTGTCATACTCCATATATTCTGATATAGCGTGTATGGTACCCAGTGCTTCATTTGAGTATAACCACGATAACGCATCTGACAAAATGTCCTCCACACTCAGAACATATATTACCTCAAAGTCAAACACTGAGAGTTTTTCCATCCATCTTGCCTGCTGCAGCAACAAATCTCTCTGTCTTAGTAAGTGAATTAAGCCCTTGCGATCCATGTACCATCTAAAGTGGACTCCTTGTAAGATGTCCTAGTGCCTTTTCATTGTTTCAACCCTGGCCAGCAGCTCCACCTCATGTGTGGGGTAATTCTGTTGCACTGGGTTTAGCTTGGTGGAGTAGAATGCTGCAACTGACACTGTTTTCCAATCCTCACCCTGGCTTACTACACCTCCAACCCCTATGACACAACCATCTATTACTACATTTACCAGGGGTGCATCAGGCCCATATGTGAGGGGTTGTCTGTAGTGATCATGGCATTCCAATGCATGTCTCTTAATGTGTCCCTTAACCTCATCAAAGGTGCACTGATGTGTTTCTGTCCATTGGAAAGATATGCTTTTGCTTGTCAGTTGGTGGAGCATGCCCATGTGGATTCTGACTTGGTTGATATCATCAGCCAGGTACCCAGCTGCACCTGAAAATCCACTCAATAACTCTCTGCAGGTTGGAACCTTCCATTTTGCCAGTGCATCCACCTTGTCAGGGTCCATTCATATGCCTTTTCCATCAATGATCTGCCCCAGAATTTTCATTTTGTTGCACAGCAGTTTCAACTTTGACTTGCTTAGGTAAAGCTTCTTCTGTTTCAGTATATCAATCACTATTTTGACATGCTCAACATGTTCTTCCAGCATTTCAGAGTAGATTACAATGTCATCAAGATAGACATCCATCCAATGGCTGAGATATTCAGCAAAAAGGTAATTCATCAATGCCTGGTATGTTGCTGATGCATTGCAGTCCCCTTGCTGCACAATGTTGCTAACCATGGTGCTGCTAGGGGTATTCACAGTAGTTCTGGGTATATGTTTCAGAATTATCCTTATTTGCTTGTAGGCATCCTGACCATCAATTAGTGACCTATATCTGGCCCTCGCAGCTCAATGTAGTATTCCCTCCATATCTAGGAGCAGTGAGCTCATTTTCCATGTGTTGGCATTGTGCTCATGCAAGTCTATGACCATTCACAACTGCAGTGGCCCATTCTTGGGCTTCTTAATGCACAACATTGGTGCCAAACTACTTTTGAATGTAATTTCCCAATGCTCTGTGCATAGGTAATTGTCACACTTTTCAGTCCATTGTGGTAACAATGCCTCTGGGCATTTAAATGATCTCCATGAGTAGACCTTGTTTTCATCAATTAGAGGTATTTCATGATTTATTGCTCTTAGCAGGAGTCGCAGACACTCAGAGGCTTTCTTGCAGATAGGCTTAGCATATTCAATAAATTTCAGTCTGACTTCATCAACATGCATGTGATACAACTTCAGTGTCTTTGACTCCAAACGCTGGACCCCGCTTCCCTTCATTGGTAGGCTTTCATTGCTCCCAATCATCACATATGTTGGGTTCAACCCAATCATGACACTGTGCTGCCAGAACCATGGAGTACCTAAAATCATATCATAACCTGATAGGTTTAGGACATAGAAGCGTCTTACCTCATCTATTCCCTGATATTGAAATTGGGCCATGACAGAATAATTAATTTTTGACCTAGATCCCTGTGCTGCCATCTGAATGTTCAATGGTGAGGCTAGATCTGTCCTTTTCAGCTTCAACTGTTGAACAATGGTCATAGACATGAAGTCATCAAGTGAGCCAGAGTCAATCAATGCTCATACAGGTTGCCCATCAATTCAAACAACTATCACTGCAGGATCAGAGATCATCCTGAAGGGGTCACTGGGATATGACATGCTTCTCTCTATTGTCTGCCTTGTAGGTTTAATGTTGTCCTTTGTTGTCCTGCAATTCTTGTCATTCACTTGGACAGCATTTAAACCTATGTCCTCAGCCCTAGGGGTTGCATGCACAACTGCATCAAACACATTTAGCAGCCTAGCAAGGAATTGCTCAAGTTCCTTGTAATCCAGGTTGCCTCCACCTGATCAATCCTCCTCCAGGTTATACAAAAATAGCCTATGCTCATTGCTCCATGAGTTGTTCATGGTTTGATAGTAAAGATGCCCCTGCCTGACCACCTTTTTGATAAACCATTGCTGTATGTCTATTCCTTCTCATTATGCCACTTGCAAAGGCAGTGATGTGGTAAAGTTCAAGGCATGATCATAAATCCTAATGCATGGGTATCCCATGTTTAGGAAAAGGGAATCTGTCACCTCAAACCGCTGATTCTCATGTGTGCTGGTGGGGTACCCTTGTCCAAATCCACACTTGCCTTTCTCCAGGATCCAACAAACCTGGTGAGCATGGGCTGAGTGAACTCTGTATTGGTGTCTCCATTGGTTTATGCCTTCTACGCTTCTGCCAAGGTGATTTGCAAGGACCATGGCATAGTGTAGTGCTATTGGGAAATCCTTGGTCCAGACCAACCAGTCATCCACCAGTATATCCTCCAAATTTTGGTTATCCATTATTACATACTGAGTTTCACTGACATGATAGACTAGGAACCATTGTCTCTCTTTTTCCATGTGCAGTTTGTCACCAGGATAAGGCTGTTGGGAGTGCAGCAGGTACTCCACATGAGTAGTGTATGAGTCTCAAGTGCACTCACATCATCCAGGGTGGTCAAAGCTGACTTCCTTTTCCATAATCTTGGACAATGATTCTGGGTAGCTTCAAAGCATCCATCCCAGGGTGCTTGCCTCCCTTCTTCTCCTCCATTTAGGTCTGCCTCAGGGCATTCACCAGATGTAGATGCCATAGAAGTATACTGCTGCTGAGCAGATCTGAAAGCCAGCTAAAGATACCTCTTCCATTGTCAACTCTGCCAGGTCTTGTAACCTATCCATATCCATGAGCAAGTAAGAAATCTTGTTGCTTTGCATTCTAGGTGGTCTGTTATGTGATCCTGAAGTTCTAACAGTGGTGTTTTCAGGACAGTTTCATTGCAAGTAGTCAGTGCTCCCACAGTTGAAGCACCTCCCCTCACTCTTGTATTTTTCCTTTTCCTCAGGTGATAGCTTATTTTTTTCTTTATCCTTATAAGTTTTATTTGCTTTCTTAATCTGATTTTCAGGCTTAAAGTTTCTCAACTTCCAGTTGCTTGCCTTCAAGTTACTTTCTGGCATCAGGTTAGATCTCAACACAACAGAGTTTAATCTCTCATTATTGTGATGGTGGTCACCACTATGCCTATTCGCATATTTGTTACCTGGCAACTTACTTCCAAGACCCTTTTCTTTCTTGCACTTAGGTTCATCATCCATGCTCTATGTGATCTCATATAACTCAGCCTTCTTGATGATCTCCCTCCACTTGGATGTCTTGGAGTCAATTCTAGTCTTGAACAGATGGCATTGGAGTCAGGATGCAAGTCCTAGGTATAGTTTGCAAACTTTCTCATGCTTACTCATGTAACTTACCATCCTATATAGGATCTTGAGCTTGGCCACATATTTCCTGATAGACATTGACCTTTGCCTCAACTTATCCAGTTTTTGTTGCTGTAGGAGTCAGAAATTTGGGGAGAAACATGCATTAAATATTTCCTTAAAGAAGGTGCAGATGTTCCACTCTCTCAGCTCCATTGAAACTTCATCTCAGTAAAACCTGTATGCTTTCCCTTTCAGGTAGTTTGCTATCTCAGAGATTTGATCTCCCTTAGAGACCCTTCCTTTATTAAGGTAGGCCACAGACTGTGTGATGAACTGATAGTACTTCACTGTATCACCTTCCCCATCATATTTCTCTGGTGGTGTGGGTTTTATCTGTCCATAGGCTCCTCTCTTACTGATCTGCTTATCTTTCTCAGTTTTCAATCTCTTAGATCTCTTGTGTGTCCTTTTACTGCCCTGGCTCTTCTTATGATGGTATCTACCATCAGATGACTCATCTAAGGTACTATTCCCATCATCACTCGAGTCACTAGGTGATTCAGGGTTACCAGAAGGCTTGTGTCTGCCATCATCACTGCTATCCAATGAATCAGTAGAGTCCCCTCCATCGCTATCAAGTTTGCAGAATGCTTCCTCCAGGTATGTATCTCTTTCAAGGTGCTTGCTTGCTCAGAAAGGGCTGTCAATTTTTTTCATATTCTTACTTTCCCTTTTATTCTTCTGGTGGGTTGTAGTGTTATTAATCATATTATCAAGTTCTACAGACATGAGTTCTACAGAGCTCCTCGTAACAATGTGACAAGTTTTTTCTTCTCTTCCTTTCTTGATGGCTCAATGTTTCCTGGCTTCTTTCAGCTAGCATTCCAGATGCTCAACCTCACTGCCTTCACTGTCTTCTGATGTATGTTCTTCACCATGTTGGCTATTCAATTTGGCATCCTCAAAGCATATATGTTGGACCTCTGGGGACATTTTCCAATTGAACAAGTCCAAACCACCCCAGTTCCTAGGATCAAGGCCCTTACCTTTACTTGCCAGGGTGCCTGCTTGGTCATCCTCTGGTGCCTTTCTCAAGGTAGTGTGGTTGTCTTTGAGGCCAGATATCTGGATATCTATTGTTGATTCAATGCCTTGGGCTGGTGCTAGAGGAGACCATTGTTAAGATTGACATTTTGAGTTTGTGCTGCAATGGGCATGGTTCTTCCATCCACTTTGTTTGAATGACTGGCCATATCCAGGACAGAGAATAGGCATGTTTTCAGCTAGTTGCTCTAAGAAAATGCTAATTGATGTTGTTGTTGTCATCATTCAGTGTGCTCTTTACCAACTCTGCCATCAGTTTGCAGCAGCCAACATATAAAATCAGGTTTGTTTGCCATTTTCTTCCTTAACCTCCCTTGGTTACCAATTGTATGCCATAACTTGCAAAAAAGCATTGAACTATGCCTGCTCAAACATTTAGGACTCCTGCCTGTAATGCTCCCAAAGGCTCAGCTGGACCAGCAATCAAGGTTGCAGGGAGTCATAAGTATACTGCTACCTCTTCTCATGCACAGCCTGTGATGAAAAAAGCTCATGGAGTTTTGTTATTAGATGTTTCACTATTTCTTCTACCTCCTATTGATATTTCACATTAGCATCCACTAGCAACTCTGCAATAATCAGTAATGTGTGCTTTATCTTGTGCTATAGAGTCTCATTAGTCTATAGGAACCCTCAAACCTTTTACTCACAAAGTCTCTGCCATTGCTGATGCTAATCAGTGCTCTGATGAGTCTGATCTAGAGGAGGATGCAGATGGCTCCAATAATGAACAAGACTTGGATGAAGAGTTGGAGCAACTTAATTTTCAAGCACTGAAGAACACTTTTACATCTGAGGTATGTATCATCTATATTGTTGAGATTATACTGATAAGCTTCAGTAGCACCTACAATGGGCTCAGAAGACTCAGTGCTTCAAAGAAAATTATTAAAATCAGGATAACGATGTGAATCTTCCTACTCCTGATGTCAAATGCATTATGGCACCTGAGCAAGATGACCAAGAGCGATATGCAGATAAGGATGAGAAGATAATCCAGAAATCCTCCAAGAGAGCTATTGCTCATCAAGCAGAAGTAAGATTCCTTTGAGTTATCACACCATTGCTTTTCTAAATTTCTTCAGATTCCAGCTTGAATGATGGTGAAGACAAATTGGATGATGCCAATGATGAGAATGAAAATGAGCTCAGTAACAATGTTAGTAGTGCTATTGTAGAATACAGTTGCAATCTTGACTGAGAACCTGCTGCTCATTACATCCCTCCTCAAAATGGCTGTCATACAATCTCCATCACTAGCCAACCCTCTGCTGTCAAGGCTGTCATCAAGGGGGCCATTCATCAAGCTATAGGTGATGAATTGTTCATAAATGCTTATCCATCTGCAGAGACAATGGAAAATTATCATTATTAGCTCATCATAGGAGTATGCCAGATGCTCCACCATAATGCTCTTGAATATTGTGTCAACCATGATCCCATGTTTTTAGAAGCCATATCATGATTGGTATAATCTCTTTCTACCATATTTTGATGTGCTCATTGATATTCTTAACTCTGCAACCATGTCTCCAATGTGTGCTATGGTACCAAGAAGACTACTCAAGCCAAGGTTGAGAGTACCTATGATCTGAAACCCAATCCAGAGGAGTATTGTGCACAAGTCAAGTCTCTATTAAATAGTGGTAAATATATTTTTCCTTGCAAGTTGATGAGTTCATCATTACTATGTTTATCTCCTGTTTCTCATGTTAATATCAAGAGGTCAAATCCCAACTATAATCTTATTATGAGGATAAAACCTTACCATCATCCCACTGTTATCTCCTCCCTTCAGGAGTATTACTTTCTTGGTGCTCATCATTCATTGGCTTCAAAGCATACCTCATAGTTTACTTCATTGATTCAGGAAGGTCCATCTGCCAAGGAGCTCAAGATATCTATGCCTATGCTTTGCACTGTTGCTACTGCTGTATGTCTATGGCCACCTCTTATGTGACCTCTTTGCTAACTCTTTTATGAACCTAGCTCTATGCTTCACTTCAAGACTGGTCCTCTAGCTATCAGAAGAAGTCTGAGTTCAATACAAATGCATATGAAGATGTGTATTGGGGTCACATACTGTTCTTGAAAGACATCCAAAAAGACAATCCTTGTGATTACCATCACATGATGTCAGATCTTTATAACATTGTCTTGTATGTTTATTTGTAAAACTCTGGATTGTGTATTCACATCAAGTTTGCAGGAGTGACCAAAGTGAACATTCAGCCACAGCTATAGCTAAGAGTGCAAGGAAGTTGCTTGATCTCAAGAACATGGATGAGTAATTTAGTGGTATAATATGGCTGGATGATAATGAGAGCAGCATAGTATAGCATCTGGAAAGTAGGACCTAAGGAGTTTTTTTGTCTGCTTTTCTCCTACTAGTGAACATTCAATATTATGCACTTTCAGTCATTTTCACTGCTAAAGAGGCCATTTATGAATATTAATGATTTCTTATATAAGTGTTATATGAGATGCATGAACTAGATTTGTGTAAGTGGTAATTAATGGATCAAAATTTTCACACTGCATTATTGTCAACTTCTCATCTGGTCCAGCTGGACAAGATTATATCAATTGGACAGATGGACATGTTTACTCAAAATTTACATCTATTTCAATCTTCTTCAATCTATTACACTCAATATTGTATATTTTTTACAGGTACAGATATCCTAATGAAATAGTTTGTTTTCACCACTCATAGGAGCATGAAAAACTGGCAGATTTGCAAAAGTTATAATCCTCCCAGTTGTTGGATTGTTAGACCTCTCCTATTCAAACTCAACTCCTCCTTTACAATTTTCCATTGATAATTCCATTGTGAGGGTCTATATTAGTGCTATCTGCATGGGCTTTGCAATGTTCATGTTGTACATCACTTTCAGTAGTTCTTTACCTTGCACAATCTGATTTCAGTGTTTCACATGTGGTATATTATAAATTGGCATGACATTGTCAGAAAGTTTTGCTTTTTCTTTCATGAGAAACAGTGAATGGAAATCAACAGCAGCCTTTGCCATGGTGGTCAAGGTCCATTCCAAAATCTGGTACTACTAGAATCAGCCCTCCAATCCTTGCTCATTTACAATATGAACTTGATTTCCTACTAATGCAGCCCTACTCTGAATTAAAAAAAGAGCACAGTAAGATACAACTTGCTTCAGGACATGATGACAAAGTCCATGCCCTACATTATATTATGCTGACTGCTTTGCAACTCTGATGACTTGGAGGCCTTGCTGTTCCTATTAGTCTTAGCATTAATAGAATAACCCAGAGGCATGTCTCTCTCTTCTGAGCTGCAGAATACTCAGGATCTTCTTTGCTTCAGTATGGTCTTGAGCTTGATTTTCAGCTCATGGCCATTGGTTGCAATGGAACTTGAAGACCTGATTAGAGGCATTAAGAAGGATGTTCTTTATCACAAGAATAACTATGCTAATCTATCTCATAATCTCATAGACAGTCCATTAATTTATTTTGGGTAACTGATCAGTCACTGCCAATGGTGAATTCTCACCTTGTTCTTCACCACTGGCAGCATATCCAAGGTCAACTCAGGTGACCCTACACTTGCACCTGCAACAGTAATGGTTTTGCAAAACATACTCAGACTAGAACATTAGCATTTTGCAAACTTTGTTCTGAGTTTGAAGACCAGTTTGTAAAATCTGCTTCTAATAAAAGAGCATGGAAATCTGACCAAATCAGGAGTCAAATTCATGATTTTCTACTATCAAAAAAGTTTCATTCAAGCAATGATAACTACTAAGCCATACTGGCTTCAGAAAATTATTTTAATTAGGTCAATATATACCCTCATACTTCCTTATCACCCCATTGGGGCTTGGTTAAGGCTTGTTTAAGGTTAGAAGGTTAGGGTTCAGTTAAGGTTAGCTGGTAAGGGTTTGGTTAGAGGTTCAGTTAAGGTTTTTATTAGGTTAGGTTAGAGTCAGGTATATGTATTTTTAAAATCAGCTAATACTTAGGGCCCTATAGTGTAATGATCATTGATAGTAGTTTATCCTTTATTTTTGGTTATACAGCTCATGGGTTCAATCCCTGATTGTGGTCAAATTGTGTGTTTCAAAATTAGAACAAAATTTGCAAAGCAGTTTGCTTCAAATTACAAGGGAAGTTTGTAAAATAATGACTTACTGTGCATGACCCACTGTTGAGTCAGAGGTAGTAATGAGTCACTCACTTGCCACCCTTGTGATTCAGTACTTTGGGCCCTTTTAAGTGTACAATAAAAGAGTATACTATCTCATTGTATTCTATATCAAGTCCTGTGATGCCTCGCATTTGAATAGAATACTAAATACATAAATTCTTTCTTTCAAACACTACAGGGTATTATCTTGTTGTAACCTCATGACTATAAGCTGATCATGAATGATCTGTTCAGTTTCAACTCAAGTCACTTCCTCCACCTGTATTGAGTTCATTTCAAGTTGGAGGGGTTGGGCTAATGACCTAGTCCAAGCATGTACAATACTAATGAAATCCTCATCAGCCCAGATTTTTTACTATTTTTTTCAACTGTAAACCCTATGGTTATGATCTAGTATAAATTGAATTGTAAATATTTGGTACCCACAGTCTTTTTCCTGACTTTTTCCTCATCATTGGACCACCATGCCTAACAAATATGAGTGTATCTCTTTCTCAAGTAACTTCTGCCTTCCCATTATGTTTCAGCTCCCAACATGTTCTAGGAATCCACTGCCAAAGCCGATGGTCTTCATCAATTCTTATTTCTTGCTGATGCCATCCTACCTATTAATTGCCCACTTGTCAAGAATGCACCTAGCATGAATGGTCTCCACATGCAAGATCAGATAGCAATGCATTGATGCCCTCACTGAAAAGCATTTTGGATGCTGAATCTTCAGAGCTTACCACTCTTCTCTACATTCTCAGTCCCTTAGGCCCTGAAAATAATGACAAGAAGGAGATCAAACAAAGATTCATGAAGTACATGTTCGAATCAAACTTGGCATTGGCTAAGTATGGATTTATAATATGCTGTGAAGCTTGGAAAAGGACAGTGATGGACAGGAATGAGTTATATGTGGAGGATTACACAGGTCAGGTCTATCATGCTGTCATTCAGGAGCATGCAGAGGAAATTTTAGAGGAGCAAAATTGATCACAAGTTTAGAGTCATGTCATTAAAACACATTACACCAATAGAACCACACATGTCTTACATGTTTCCACATGTTTGATGCATCTCTGATTGTTTATTCAATAGAATTCAATAGAAACACACATGTTTTATATGTCTCCATGCATTTTACAGATCTCTGATTGTTTATTCTGAGAAATATGAGAATTGCTAGATTGCTGACAGAACAGAAGTCCATCACTCTCTCTTGCTACATGCCAGATCATGACAAGATGGCTTCTTTAGAAGCTGAAGCCCAAATCCAATCTGCTTTGCAGGTTGTCCTTGATTCTTGTCTATCTTCATCTGGAACTTCTAATTTCTCTCTGTGAGCTGCTGCCAAGCACTATAATATTAGCTGCAGTCCATTGACATGTTGCTACAATGGTATTGGTACACAAGCTCAGGGTCATGTAATGCAGCAGAGGCTCTCACCATCACAGGAAGAAGTTTTCAAAGAATGGATCAAGGTTCTTGGCCATCATGGTGTCCTACTTTCCTTTCAGGCTGTGGCAGATCATGCCAGCCAAATTGTATCTGAGCCTGTGTCAATCAACTGGGCACAGTCTTTTAGAAAAAGACATCCTGATTTAAAGGCATGTTGGACCACAGGTCTGGAAAAACCTAACCTAACCCTAAGTTCAATGGTTACTAACTTCTCATATTAAATGGGCATAACTCACATTGCACACTTTATTTCTGCTCCTATGCTGAATCCAAGCAAATCATCATTCTTTGCCTCATTGCACATACTACCCATTGTTGTCAGCCTTGTGATGTTGGAGTTTTGGTCCACTGGCTTCATCATGAAAATCTGAGGTTATGATGGTTGCCCAAAATTTTCAAAAGATAACAAGGTATAATCTACTCAAGTGCTATGCAAATGCACAATGGACTGCATTCACTGAATCCACAATTAAGTCTGCATTCTGCAAGACAGGTATCTGGCCTATCAATCAATCCATCATCAAAGAATTCACATTGAAGCTAGCAATAAACACAACCACAAGAACTATGCAACCTATTCTTACATGAATGCCAACATTGCTTGAACTTGCTACTCACTCTCCAGACTCATCCCACTCTTCTCTTGACTCCCTTTTCCACTATGAGTGCCACACTAAGCATTCCTGCCACTCCAGCCCAGCTCATGACCCCAGAGTACTATCTCACAAAGTTCCCTCCCATGCTTTCTACAACAGCCTCTTGTGCAGCCCTACTAGAAAGGAATAGGCAGCTTGAAGTTATGCATGACAGATAGAGAAGCAAATGAAAGCTAACCTGGCATCAAAAAAGCTTATGGATGCAGAGAATGAGCAGCTGCAACAACTGTTATACATCAAACAAAACAAATCTAAGAAGCAACAGGTGGGAGGTGTAGGTGCATGCCACATGACAAGTGCTGAAACACTTGAGGCACTGAGCCTAGTCAACTGGAAGGAGTAGATTGCTGTCTTACATGCAGAACTGAAGGGACTGTCATCTTTTGCCAAACAGAAAGAGCAGTGTAATAATACCTAGAAAGAAATGATGAATAGGGAGAAAGCTCAGTTGAAATCAATTGGTGATGCAGAGAAAGTGCAACTAAAGGCAGCAGCAGATATGGAGAGGGCACATTTGAAATGATTGCTGATGCTGAAAAAGCACAGTTGAAGGTAATTGCTGATGTTGAAAAAGCAGCAGAAAGGGCACAGTTGAAAGAACTGGTAGAGGCAGAGAAGGTGAGGAAAAAAGCAGCAGCTAAGGTGGCAAAGGCACATAAGAAGGTGGTGGCTGAGTTGGAACAAGCTTGAAAGAAAACACTGGCTGAAGAAGAAAAAGAATGTAAGAAGGCTGAAAAGGCTGCATCTATGATAGCTAAAAAGCATAAGCAGAAAGAGACTCGTCTTGATGATGAAAATACTCCTTTAGGTCCTCCTCCTCCTCCTCACACCCCATCGCCTGCAAAGCACCCTTGACCAACTCCCTGCCCATTACATGGCCCACATAATCAGTCCCAAAGTATTCCTGAGGTTGAAAGCAGAGAGGCTCCTGTCATAGTTCATTTGAATGATGGTTAAGAATGGCCTATAGACCCCAGCTTGTGCTACAGAATGGATGTCATGGTGAAATTAGGAAAAGAGACATTGTATGTCATCACCTCTCAAACTCCCTTGGCAAACACTGCAGGCTGACTCATTACTATCAAATTAGTTGTTCTTTGCAAGCCCCATAGAAAAAAATTCATATTAGCTACCTTATATACTGTAAATTCTTGTGCTCCTACTACAGTCTAGAAAACTCATTTATACATGTTCTGAGAGTCTAAGGTGGGCAAATAGTCAATGTGTTGTTTAAGAATTCTTAATTTCATCTGAGGTGACTTGTTACTGGGTCACACACAGTTATGAGGATGTCAAGACAAGTTTATTTACCCCAAAAAATTTGATCATTTGGTACACCTTCTTAGTACATTCTTTATCCTTGTTTGCTCTCTTCCCATGCTCATCGACATGTCAGGCCTTGGCATCAGCCAACCTTCACTTAGAACTTCCCTACTAATACTTATCTGTGGTGCCAATTTCAGCATTACTCAGTGAACTCCAGGACAGTTTAGGTTCATTGTCTTTTTTCTAGAATGTACTCTCTCATTCTCATAGTCTTTAAACAATTGTCTGGGTAAAAATCAATGGCCATGGGAAATAACAAAGAGATGGACATATGAGTAATGCCATGCTTGCAGTGGCCCCTTCAACAAGTACTGTAAGTATATGCCTGACACTTGAGTCAGAACATCTTTTTAACTCATGTGTCACCTAACAGAACTCATGTTAGACCAGTACTATGTGCCATGTTCTAATTCTGGTCCATCTACACCACTGGCAGGCCTTGATTCTTATTTCTTTCCCAAATATACACCCACTGTGATCATTCAAAAAAGTGTCACCATAGGACTTGATTTCATTTCTGAAGTCCTGGAAAGATGCTGTTTATCAAATGTTCAATATTGCTTGCCCAATGAAACAAGGGGTTTGTTCTGCTTTACTGCTCAGCCAGGGCACTACTTGAACCCCTGATTCAAAGTTGGGTAGATGAGATTTTGCACAAGTCTGGATCCATCAATCTATCCTTTGAATCCATGTTGAGGACCACAATCTTGAGTGATAATGATCTTCTAGGCTAATCCTTTTTATACTACAGCAATGATATCCAGTTTCTTATATGTTCTATCGGAAATCCATCCAACACCACTGATTGTGTGTGTGTTGATTCTACCTTCAACTTCACAAAGCTATATAGATTTGTTGGTTGAACTATATTTGCTTGACCTCCATGGTCAACATGAGCAAAGTTTATTGGGTATGTATTTTATATAGACTCAGATGGAATGAGTAAATCAAGAATTAAGCAAGAAATGAATTATGAGGGCTGGTCAATTTTAAACCCAAGGGACACATTGTATTCTTCTCAACCAACTCAAAATGGTATTGATGTAAATAGTTATCATAGGTAATTCCATGAAACAGTATTCTGTCTCCAAGTAAGTCAATATGACACATACCCTGTTGGAACTTGGAAGTGAGTGTCCATATCAGCAGGTTGGTGTGCACATTGATGGTAGAAGGCTCCAGTGCACTCCAGTGACTTTGCCTGTTCATAAAAAGCCAGTTTTTTGTGAGGTTTCAATGGAACATGATAGGTCTCATAAATTGCTGCAAATATGTCCATGACACAAATGCCAGCCGAATTCCTAACAACAACATCCCATTCCTTTAGAATCTCATGCTCACACCTCAACTGGATCATCTTAAAACCAGTCTTGGGCTCAGGCAAGATCAGAGAAAGACATGAACATGTCATTGGAGTAATTGTCTTTGGCATTCTTAGGCTTTTGATTATCTTCCACTGGAGGACAAGTCCCTCCTTCTGTGGGTGGTACAATATATTGAATGCCAGCATAGGTCAGGGGTCAGGAGACATTCAGCAGTCTTGATAGTGAAGGAGGGGCCAGGACAAAAGCAACCTTGGATCAGGGATCTAGACATTGCTCTGTTGAGATAAATGAGCTTATGTGATGCTGGAACAGCCCAATCAGAAGTTTAACTTTAATTAATCAACTGATAGACAGATCCTGTAGTACATACATGCTTCTTGGTGCTTGTAACACTGCATGCTCTGCTTCTTTTGCCAGATTCTCTGTCTGATTTTGCAACACAAGCACTGAGCATCTCACAAATACCTTGACTGTCTCACCCCTGCCTCCTGGAGGCCAAAATCCACCACTTGGTTGTCTACCTTGCCTCCCCTTGCCCACCAGAAGCCAAAATCTGTTATTGTGTTACAAGCACTAAATCTTGCAGAGATCTTTTGAGACCACCCACCTTTCCACTTTTATCTTTGTCACTCTCTATTTCCACTTCTGGTTGTCATCATGTCATTGTCATCACTTGATGGTGCTATTTGCTTCCCTTGCCTCTCTCATACAAACTATGTTGAATGGTCAATGTGCATGGAGGCTGTGATGGTTTGTCAGGGTTATTGGGATCTGTTGGAGAAGAAGGTGTTGCTGGAGAGTTTGAAGGCCAAGGAGTTGAAGGAGGTCAAGAGGAGGATGGCTGAGGCTAGGGCACTATTGATTCTTGGTGTGGAGGATGCTCAGCTTGCTCATATGACTGACCCCAACCCCTATGTCATCTGGGAAAACCTTGGCAAGGTTCATTGTGCCCATGGTTTTGGCAGTCATCTTGCCCTTCACCATACCTTCATCACTGCTTCCATGAAGCAAGACCAAACCATGGAGGCCTGGATTGGAGAGGTGTGCTCTCTTGCCAACCACCTCATCGCCATTGATGTCCCTGTTTCTGATGAGGACATCATTGTTGTTCTCACTGCTGGTCTTCCCTCTTCCTATGAAACTGTCATCATCTCTCTCAACACTGTTGATGCCACAGAGCTCACTCTTAACTTTGTCATTACTTGGTTGCTCAATGAGGAGAGTCGCCAGAATCTTGCTTGTTCTGTTGCAAAGCCAGCATCAGAGGAAGTCAAGGTCAATTCAGAAGCTATGGTTGCAGTGAAGAAGGCTAGTGCCAACATCATCTGCTTCTATTGCAGAGGAACTGGTCATTTTGCTGCTTCATGCGAAATTTTGTCAAAGCACTTTAAGGCAATGGATGCAAAGTTTGCTGGTATTGCTATCTCTCCTGATGATGAAGATGAGGAAGATAACTATGCCTTTTAGCTTGGAGGGAAGTACACTGTCACAAATGTTTTGCTTGAGGAGAAGTGTTGAGATAAGGGAGCTCATGTGATGCTGGAACAGCCTGATCAGAAGTTTAACTTCAATTAATCAACTGATAGACAGATCCTGTAGTACATATGCGCTTCTCAGCACTTGTAACACCACATGCTCCGCTTCTTTTGCTGGGTTATCTGTCTGATTTCCCAACATGCTTGGCTGTAGATAATTCCACAATGTTGAGGAAATCCTACCTGAATATGCAACAAGTCTCTTATTGCTTAATTCTATCCAATGCCTGGCTTAAGCCAGGTGCCATCGTTGGAAATTAATGCTGAACTAGGAGTAAATCTTAAGATTCAAGCTGTGAAATAGAACTATTCACCTTCTTGAAAGTCATGGGAGGGCACATCTATGATAAAGATGGGCATTTTGAGAGAAAGCGATAACAAATGATACCATACATTTCAGAAGAATGGGGAGCTCATCAGTCTGAGTCATCGCTGAGAAAGAGATTGAACATCAAATGAATGGAAGAAAAAGGCTGAATCGTCTGAACTTTTACGAGTTAGTGCATAAGGACCAGTGTGTTGCCAAGGGAATACTGGACAATTAGAATGAGAAAGACTTGAAGTTACATGCAAGAGCTGACGCTTACTACTAGAGTGAATGTTCCTCCAAGATTCCTGAGAAGATTCCTGGGAAGACTCGGAGTCCTAGGAAAACGGAAGGCTCGGCATGTTCAGATAGGGCTGCCAACCGTACCATATACGGTATACGGCCGTACAGACACGGGTGTGTTACGGGTGACACCCGTACCGTTACCCGTCCCGTAAAATGGTCTCATCAGACCTCATACGGTACAGTACGGCACCCGTAATACGGGAGCCGCAAGCCATATTAGACGGTTTATAGTTGGGAGCCCTACATGCGGAATGCGTGTGTTACAGCAGGAATGCAAAAGGTATGTAGCCCATTTCAACAGTCTCGTTGAAGAATTGACACTGACAAGGCCTGGATTCAAAGTCATTACATAAATTCAAGCAATGAAGGAGAAGTCTTTCCTGGGCCATTGCACATGTCATATGGAGGGGACATCAAGCAGCAAGTTTCTACTGAAATTGAGATGCTGGTAGCTATACAAATTCTATTTCTCTTGATTGAGTTCAAATACGGGAC
>JAGGAW010034419.1:0-29259 GCA_017657375.1 Termitomyces sp. T27
CAGTCAAGAGAGAGTTGAGCAAGCGCAGCATTGTCATATAATCTCGAATCTTGAACATGGAGGTGAGCGGGTGTCTATCTACATATCAAACTGTGCTTACAGATGGGTTTCCCCAGGTGTCCTTATCATACGGGGGTGTGTTTGGTACCTGGTTGAACATTTGCTGGAAGAGAAGGAAGATCGACATGTCGCTCTCGATGAAGTCTTGAAACTGCTGGATGACATCGGCAAATGCTCCATTTTTGGCATTGACCTGCTCAATTTTCCGCGAAAGCCAGTGGTTGATAACGGTGGGGTCCTGTGGCATCCATCCACCTCGAAGTTCAGAAGTTTTGTCGGACGGTATGCTGTAGTCGTGCTTCATTGGTCGGGTATTAGTTGAGACAGATAACACAGCAGGTGCCCAAAATATTTCACCAGCAGCCTGAGATCGCTTGATGGAGAGGAAAGCCTCCAGTGAATCCCTTTATGTGTTCACGAGTTCTTAACTCGGCTGGGGGACTATATCGTTAAAGAAGCCAGGAATAACGGATAAACGTACATAGTGTAGTGTTCATTAACTTCGGGAATCCAGTGGGCCATGTGGTAAGGTCACCAGCACCACCTCCTATATTCATAACAGCTCATCCGAGCACGAATTCGAATGATCTTGGCCCAACACAATTCTAGTTCCTGCCAGGCTACAGTAGGTCTAATTCAGGACTCACCAATTCCAAAACGTTCGACCTGTGAAAGAAATTCGCTTGACTAGTATTGTCTTGAGCAAAGTCTCAGTTAAAGTTCGCCCATCACTCACATGGAGCGAGTCATTCATATCTTCACTCGACGAGTCGTTGTAGACGTATTCTTTCATTTTACTCAAAGCATATCGAAGAAAATACCGAGACTGGGCAAACGCCGGCATTGCCCGTCAACCGTTGTCACGAACGCGTGACCATATCGTGACGAGCGTGTTTTCTTCCACACGTCAACGCGTCGTTGTAACGTTGGGTACGACATCTCTTTCCTCCATGGTTAACCTCGTCACCAGTCCTGCTCACGAGTCTGGGTTCACCTGCCTGACATTCTCTAGGGATGGAACGTAAGTCATATCGAGCTCATCCGCGTAGAATTCACTTAATTGAGTATGCAGGCATGCTTATACGGGGGGGCAGGATTGTATCGTTCGAATATGGAAAATGAGCGAGGGTATCGAGCAGGAACCTATGACTGCGTCTGAGGCGGAACAGTCGATTACGGCCGTGGCAGCTTCGGTACGTTGTTTAATCTAGGGCATGGCAGTATCATTCATTCTACCACCCAGGACAATGGCTGGCTGTCTGGAAGTGAAGACTCAATGGTTAGACAGTACATTAAGAATAAGCCGGAACTTACTGGCCATGTGTGGAATGCCAGTGGAGTTGCGATTCGGTCATTGGCAGTTGATTTGGAAGGCAAGAGAGTCGCCATCGCCTCTGAGTCGGTACCGCTTATACCTTGGTCTTAATCAAACTCACGGTTTTCAGGAACTTTGATGTCAGAGTTGTAGACCTGGAGGACATAAAGATTATCAAGCAGCTGAAGGGGCATTTCGGAAGTGTGCGAAAAGTGACATGGCATCCAAGCTCCCCATTATTGGTATGTTTCAATTCTGTCGACCATAGTATAATCCTTCTGATCGAACTGGTAGACATCCTCGGGTGCAGATGGGAAGATCATCGTATGGAACATGTCTAATGAGGAGCCCCAGATTGAAATGACAATCGAGGGTTTAATTCCTGCCATCGGAGATACCATGTCTGATCTTCCTCTCTCGTTCCTACTCCGTTATTGAGCTGCCTTAATAGGTCACCAGACTATGCCTATGACTGCTCAGCAGTTTGGCACACATCCGGTCAACATTTTTATGCCGCTTCTAGAACTCATGGTTCGTGATCAAAACCGCCCATGATTTTCATGGCTTTGAGAGGAAGCTTTTCAGAAATTGTGACTGTCTCCCGGTCAGATTGGTCTAGGTCAACCTTGTTCTCCGATAAGGACCTTTCTGGACCCATCACGGCGCTCGCCGTCTCCGTAAACGGCGAATATCTCGCATGTGCGTCGCGTTCCAAGGTCTATGTATGGTCAATACAGTCAAGAAGGCTTATTGCTAGGTATATTGCCTCCTCACAACGTTTGTCATGAATTGAGATTGAATTACTGCAGCCATCCAGCAACACCAGGAGCTACCATAACCCATCTTGCATTTTCACCTAAGGACAACTTGCTGGCTTGGACGGATACCGAAGGAGGGTTTAGCCGCTGGCATAAACCAATATCAGAAACTTACCCCGATCCTGTCAGGCGATCGATCGCAACTACTGCTGCAGCGACAGCCACAGTCCGACCCAGAAGCAGTCTCTTCGACGACATTGCAGAGGCTGCTAGTTCTAGCACTCGGTTACAAGACGATGATTATGCTAACCCCGAACCTGGTTATGGCGACGTCGATGACGACTGGATAATCGACGACCTAGGAGGCGGTCTACAGGACAATCCTGAATCAACAAAGATCGACGGTTTGGTCAAAGAGATGGGTAAGCCTACAGCGTCAATTATCTAAATCAGACTTCACGCAGTAACACGTTCTAGTGAGCATCACGAAAGCTCAACCGCCTTTCCAGCCTGGGTCTACTCCGATGGAGAACAGGAAGAGATATCTCGGTATGCTATACTAGTTTCTAGTCTCAGAGGCTAATCACTGAGTTAAATTATGTTTAGCGTACAACATGCTGGGTGTCATAGAGGTTACAGACCAAGACACGCATCAAATCATCAATATTGAGTTCTTCGATCGCTCCGCGCGGAAATCATACCATTTCAACGATAACTTCAAATATGACCTCGGATCCCTTGGTAAAACTTCTAGAACCTACCTCTTGCCCCTATCGCCGACTTTTTTCATAGGTGAACGCGGTGCTGTCTTCGCGTGTCCTCCGGAAAACGAACATCCTGCCCAAGTATTGTATAAACCCTACGGTACATGGACTAACCAGGGTGAATGGACCTATGTCCTCAAACGTCCAGGAACGTCGGTGCTAGGCGTTGCGGCAGGTGGTACACGCCCCACCAGCAGTTTACGACATTCGAACGATCCTGATTTGCAAGGGTGGGGGAATGTCGTGGTCGCTACGTCCGAGGGCGACTTGACCTTTTTAAGTGGGACAGGGAGAGAGAGGAGAATATTGGGTCTTGGCGGAGACTTTGTATCAATGGTTGCTGGTCCTGAATGGGTGTTTGTGGTGCATCGGGCTGGGGCAACGACGATTGATGGTATGATCTTGTTACATCTTCATGAGAAGTGAGCGGAACCTGACAATTGAATTCTTAGGTTCGCAGAACCTTTCGTATTCGATCATAAATTTTGAGGATTTCAGTGTGAAACAGCGGGATGTGCTTCCCCTCCCTAAAGGACATACTCTAAAGTGGATAGGACTGACTGACCAAGGGGTTCGCTTTGACTCTTCAACTGATAAATCTATATGCCGACTGACTCACCATTTTAGGCTCCCGCGATGTATGACAGTGCAGGCTACGTCCATATCCTTACGAAGTTCCGGATACCACACCATGCTTCTTGGGCGAGGGTCATGGATACAAATCTGCTCGAACGACGTCAAGGGAAAGATGAATCGTACTGGCCGGTTGGCATTACTGAGAGCAATTTCATGTGTATCATTCTCAAGGTGTGTAATTCATGGGACTAGGTTCAACTTATGGATTGATGACACGTGTGACCGCAGGGAAGGCAAGAACATCCTGGTTTTCCGCGTCCCCTTATTCAAGAACTTCCGTTACGGATACCCTTCCGGCTCAACGAAGTGAAGGAGGAGATGTAAGAGTCATCTCTATTGATACATACAATCTAATAGCTCCACGTTTGTAGCATCGAACGTGAATTGCTTCTCGTCCAAATAGCTCTAGACTCCCTTGATGAGGAGCTCACGACTGACGACATCCTCAAACGGGAGCACGCGATGGACAGGGAGTTCATCGTCCTCATCCAGGCAGCCTGCAAAGCCGACAATGTTCCCCGTGCCATCGAACTCACCAAACTCTTGCACAACATCGTGTCGTTTGATTCAGCAATGAAAATTGCGGACTTCTATCACCTCGTCGGTCTAAGAGAGAAGATTGGAATTCTTAAGGCCGATCGGGAGGAGAATGAAGATAGGCTCGTTGCCGCACGAAATAAACGTAAACGGTGGTTGAAGCCTGACCCACCTCTTCGTGAAATCCAAGCTGCCCCAGATTCTTATGCTACGAATCCAAAGGTAGACTTACTGGGCGATGTTCGACCGCCACCTGTGATTGAGCGGCCGAGGTTGGCCAGGGTAACAACGCCTGTGGTTGAAACGACACGGTACAGCTCTGTCGCCCCATCATCAAGCCTGGCTCCTTCAATTGATGGCCCTCCTTTCACGGATGATGTAGACATACCAGCTTCAATCCCTCCATCTGGAGAAGGTAAACGGAAGAGGGATGATGTAGAGGATTTCCCAACACCTCCGCCTAAGCAAAGTAAGTGCATTCTGTGCCCCTTACCATTATGGATAGGTGGCTAACGTGAATATAACGGAAGAAGTCAACCCGTTTGCGCGTAAACCTGGTCAGGAAGCACGTAATCCGTTCGCGAGGAAGGCAGATGTAAATGGGAAGACGATACAAAAGAGCGAGAGCTTCTTTGAGAAGGTTGGTGCCGCTGAATCCGAGGCTGGCACGTACTCAAAGCGTGCGTTCCCATGCTCTCTCTGGGAGCTCGAGTCCTGACCTGTGAGCCTGTGTTTATAGGACCCTTCGCTAAATCTTCGACGAAAGATAAGGGCGTAACACGGCAGACTACGCTGTTCGGTATGGGACCGCCTAAACCAAAGGAGAAGGAAAAGAAGCCGAAGCCGAAGAAGAGCGTTGCTGCGGCTGCTGTCGACGAAACAGAGAGTTCGCAGATGGCTGATGGGGATGTAATGATGTCTAACTCTACTTCGCTGGCTGGAGATTCAGAAACACAGGAGATACAGGAAAGTCAGGATTCAAATTTGGTGGAGACCCAGCCTGCAGAGGAGTCAATGGGACTTGAGGTACGTATGACGTTGGAAAATTCGGAATATTTCTGAATGGATGTTTTAGGAGACGCAACTAGTCGATGAGTGAAGAAGCTTGTAAGTACCATATGATACAATCATCGCTACTTGTGTTATAATCGTTATCTATCTCATCATGCGGCGGCGTGCTCTTTATATGTACTCATTGAATCGGACTTCTGCATTGGTTTTCTATTCAAATCTGCGTCGCAATAATATACCCTGCTCGACTTTTCTTCATCACTTGCTTCGGAAGGGTCTGCGGAGTACAAGTACATAAGTGAGCGGCACGAGAAGGTCCGACAGTGTGCGTACTATTTTACGTAAACTTAAATACTTAACGACGAATTAGAAACTAGTGTATAAATTGTTCGACAGGGAATCTCGGTTAACGCCCGCTCTATTCTTCCAGGCAGTTCTCTTGTCGACATATCCATCCCGCCTACGACTGACTTCACGCAGAGTTGTGTTGGCTGCAGAAACGAGCATGGCTGAAGGTGACTTTGGAATCGAGCCTTCCAGTATCAAGGTGGGTTCAAGAGAATCCAGACAAGGCGAGGCGTGTCAAATTGGAGGATGTTCTGCAAATTGGTGCTCGCAGCTCTCCTACTCGTCTCAATCAATTCTTATGGGAGAAGACATCTTGGATAAGGTCTCTGTCAAGGAACGTCCTTTCAACTTCGCCAACCAGGATCTGAGAACCGGGTTGCAAACAACGCCCTCTGTGGATGCAGGACATCGATGCAAGGGAGATCAACAACCACTCGCCATTCACAAAACAGCAGTGTCGACGGATGAAAGAGCGGAGGCTGGATCAGGATTCAGAAACACCCAACATCTCGAAGGCAATCTCCATGTTCAGGATATCGAATCCGGGTTATTCTGCAAGCAATCCCTCGAACGCCTCCGCAGCGAGGAGAAGGAGTTTAGGCGATGGCTGGGCCATACTTCCGTGCGACGCCAACGCGATAGACCTGACTTCACTGCTACGGCCGAAGTAAACCCAAGGCGATTCACTGTCGAAACATCTTCTGAAATCCTGCGAGGTTTTCGCTTTTCGTTCGCGGGTATTCTGAAGGACTCTCAGAATCATTTTGGACTTTCACAAGCCTCAAACCAGCTCGCATCGTCTCTGTTCCTATTGTTTGTCATTCAGGTTGTGCTTGGTTTTTGGCTACTTTCGCGCCTGAGATCGCGTCAGCACCGCACTCATAGTAGACATGACAATGTTCCGGATTCGCAACCTGCAAAGGCAAACACTTCTTGAAAGATGCATTCAGTTTGCTTCATCTTTCAAGTCGCCCGTCCTCGGAGTCTTGATTCAGGTCTTACATACCTCATAATTACTATAACTATCTATACCTCTTACTGTCACACATTCAATACTACATCCTGTTATAGCACGAGCCAGTTCCAAATTGAACGGCAGGACGTCAGTATACAAAATTGATTGTCACACTAGAGACTCCGAAGGGAACTTGCATAACTCTCCCCGAGGGTGAGATCCTGAAATAGGGATCGTTAACTCTGAAAGCAAGAAAGAAAAACTAGAAATACACACCTCAGGTTTGAATGGCCACTCATCGAAAGCTTTCAAGAGTATAGACCAATCGTGCGCATCCATGTTTTTTACTTTCTTTGAGACGTCTAGCCGTTCTGACTCAGGCAAGTTGGGATCGGTCACTGTTCCAATGAGAACCTGCGCGTTAGGCGCGAGGAGACTAATTGAACGCCAATCAGGACTCAAACCCGCGTTATAATGTAGCAGAACCTACTTGATAGCCTTCTTTAGCTCTGTCGATTTCTTGACAAAGAGTCGACGGAGACAAAAATCCCACGCGTCCATCTGGCCTCTGGCAACGAATTGTTTTTCGAGGGGGATGATGGTCATGGGACGGAAGGGTAGACCAATGGCACGGTGATCTTTCCGCGTATCTACAGCCGTGGGCGGGGAACGTAAGGGGTAGAAATGTTGTTCATATGGATGAGTCTCTACGTGATCGAGTGCGGCACAGCTGGCGGTCGCCTCGGCGACTATGGAGAGTTTGCACCTCGTTGTGTAGTCTTCGACTTTTGCGACGACGCGCTAAGGTTCCTTGTATGAGCTAAGAAGTGAGTTTAGTGGATGATTGAACGCACTCTGTAGAGGTGTTCGCTTAAAATCAGGTTGAGTGGAACGCGGCCGTACGCGAAGAGCCAATTGCCTTCGGGCATGGATCGTAGGTATTGGGAAAGCAGCTGCTCGCTGTGTATTGTCGAAGGTAGGTGGGAGATAAATTGGAGTTGTGGGTGGACTGCTTCGATATGAGAGAGAGCATCTGGTGTCTGTAGATCTGACAGGACTCACCCTCGTTCCATTCGAGCTTTTGCACGTCATCTAACATACCCTTCTCCGTCATATGTGAATATGTATCCCATAAGAAGGGATTCATCTCTACAATCTCGACGCGTGGATCCGCCTTTTGTAGCGGCTGGAAGTGTAGAGAGTTTAAAGATCTTAAAGGCAGGAAGAATACGTAGAGGGCTGTAGTACATACCCTTAGCCACTCGAGGTAAGGCATCCAATATTCAAGCACAATAATTTTCTTTATTCTCTCCTTTGGCAGGTCCAGCAGTGCGCGAGTTAGCTGGCCCGGACCTTGTCAAGTCAGCTCGAACATTTACAGAGCCCGAGCAATGCCTACTCACCAGGATACGCTTCGACAATCACTTTATCTCTCGAGCCCTCAGGAACAAATGCATCGGCGAGCCTCGCGGCAGTTGTGGGGTTTCGTATAGAGACACGGTGGTTGACCTGTGCTGAGATTTTGAAGAGCTTTGTCCACTCTTGTGGGTTTGTTGGCAAGTGGAGTTTCGAGTCGCTACCGGATTTTGATGTTGAATAGTACCGTTGGGGAAAGGATGGTACTCTGTAAAAGAGAGTACAGCGCCATCTAGTGTTTAAGCTGGGGAGACGGCGGATGGGTAAGGACATGGATTCGAACGAAAGGTTTACGCGGTTACTACGAGTCTATGGCTCTATGACGGCGATCAGTTTTTTTGCAAAATTGACACAGCCACTGTCGCCCGCTTTTTCCAAACTTGCATCTTGTGAGGAGTTCACCATATTTGCTTAGAATCAGCGCCAAGCCCTCGAAAGACTTCAACTATTTATGTTCCTCTGCCGTATTGTATCTTACACTACGTTCTTGACACAATCTTACCAAAGATATGGTATGGTCATTGCCATTCAGGATGAGCAATACCAACATCGTTCATCATCGGGGTACAATACTATCGTCTGGATGACTAAAAGGCAACTTCCATCCTCATCCAAACCGTATCCACCCTCATAATGCGCAAACAAAGCGCCAAGGACAAATCCACTCTTATGCACGACGGTACCTCCCTTCCTGTTTCACGAGCTCTGGATCATCCTCTCGGGCACATACGTCGTCGCCAGGCTTCTAGCACTTTCTTTGGATGTTTGGTTCGTCCATGTGTACCGATATTGCTGGAGTATCGCCTTGGAAGGCGATTTGCGACTGAGAATATTGATCGAACCCGTACAATGAGCTATATTTACTGATTGATTGTTCATGTTCTTGACTATAGATAATATCATGGTTTTGTTATATTCGTTGGGGTATGACAGTTATCAACGACATGTAGATGGAAGGTGTGAAAGAAGGGGTAAGGGCCTGTGTATCTTGTGTGACGTTAGGACTCGCCTCCCCGCTGATCCTTGTCTCATTCGAATCGTAACGATGGTTGACGCGACGCGTCTATCACAGACCACATGATGAGGGAACGTAGATCTTGAGTTTTCGAAGTTGTTGCTGCGGAGTTGAGACCGCGGTCTTGAAGAAGTGGCCAGAATATTGCCTTCTCGGAAGTGAAGATTTGTAAGCAGCATAGCTAATTGGAAATGTTTCAGATATGCGCCGCAATGGCCTTGTTGAGATGCCGCCACTTGAATGGTTTTCACCGCACAACTCTACATTCTATCCTCTTGGAGCGTTGATGACCATAAAAGACACATCTATTGTGAATCGTGTCATTTATCCTTTTTTTCCCAGCGCTAGCGTGGAGTGATACAACAGAAAGAAGGCAAAGTTGAGGGAGAGTCAAAGTTTGGCGCCCACGCCTTTTCTAAAAGAGACAATAGATCTTGGCATTCGCGTGATGGCTTGTTAGTATAGGAGCAGACAAAGCCTACAGTGTTTTTGGGTCTTGACTATTGCAGAGGACTCTCGAGACTCGGGCTTTCAGCCATTTTCCATTCTGGCAGACTTTGCACCTGGAGCGCTCATTGAATTTGATGTTTGATGCATGCATGATGAGGCAATGGCGCTCGGAACTCCCACTCGGCTAAGGAACGAGTTTACGCGTATTTGGCGGTGGTTGATTTCTCCTTGCCGGAGTCTCAGTTATATGCAAAATTCTGACTTCCCACTTATATTTCCGACTTCTCAATCTCGTGCGATATCCCTGTCTATCTTCCTGTATCAACATTTGCTAACGTTGCGAGCAACTCTGAAACTCTTTCTTCAATTTCATTATAACCTCTGAATCAAACCTCTTTGACCCGTGCGTTACCTGAAATCATTCAATCCGACCCCCAATGGCTACAGCGAACAAGGAAGTCCTGACTCCCTTTCTTCTTCGGTCTTCAACTCCAGGTACGTTATACTCTTTATTTCTGACAAAGCAACGCGCTTATGCATTGTCTGGCACAGCTGCAAATGAGAAAGGTAGGGTAGAATTGGCAGCCACATAAGAATGCAACCTTAAACAAGATCTTAGTTCTCCGCTATCTCGAAGGCATGTCTAGAGAAGGAGATGAACCAGACAACACTCCTCCACGCTCAGTCGTTGACACCAACGAGTTCCGCAGCAAAGTTGGTTCTCCACGCGCTCGTTCCCAAGTGCAATCTCCGGGTGCCCGGAGTAAAAAGAGTGAAACTTTGTTAGATCCCGTGAAGTCTCCAATGAGCTACACAAAACATAACGTGGACCAGGTTGCTCCTCATGACGATGATGCGGACTCGAACGTTCAAGAAGGACGTACATCCGAGGCTGGAGACACAATGATCCACGGAGTGCGTCTTTTGTTCTCCTCAATGCTCTGCTTTAGTGCTGAACTGAATCTATATATAGAGGGAACCAGGTCCTCACGATCCTCCAGGACCCAAATACGAATCTTATGACTCGGGCCCTTCGTTCGGAAACTTTGGGCCACTGCCTTCAGATGATCATATTCCTGCTCCTACTCTTAATTTCTCCACCTGGAATGTACGTTTCCCGGTCACGTAAAGTTTGCTTTTGCTTATGATATAACAGCCCAACTGGGGCCAGATTCAAGCCAAATCCCCACCACCACCTCCACACGTCCCCTGGAATGGCGAAGAAAATGGTCACGAAGGTGCCCAATCCATCCAGGCTGCCAAAATACCTCTTCCACCCTCTGAATATGCCATGTCTCCACGAGGGAGCAACAACGACATGAATAGACGCGAGGAACTCATGGTATGTCAATTTCATTGTTTACCAGCTAACGCATTTTGACAGGTTCTTTGGTAGTCTCCGAGAAGTACCGCTCAAATCCCCAACGGCAAAGACCGTGCTATGTCTCCATCGGGCCGATCCCAGCGCAGCAAATCCCGTAATGAGGGAGATGATTCAACTACTCCACTCAGCCCACGCTTAATGTCCCCGATGGGTCGATCCAAAGCGCCCTCTATCTCCCCCTCCGAATCGCCCTCCCAAGTCCGTCCCTCGCGCAATAGTGTGTATCTACTCCTTCCATTATCGTTAGACCGCATGTTGACCCTACTTTGCTTATCAAGGAGGCTCCGGCTCCGTCCTTTCTGGTGGTGGGCATCAATCACGCCCGTTCTCACCATACCGACACGCACCTACGACTGAGGATCTTCTTCACGCTGCTATCCGCGGACGGTCGATGGCCATACCTGAGGAAGAAGAAAAACGTTCATCCGTTCCTTCTGCTGTGAATGGCTCAAAGAGCCTGTCTCAAGTCAGCAAGAACCCTTCGCAAGCCCCGACGCAGGTCAGCAAATCGCCGTCACAGCAGGCAAAATCTCAGGTTTCTGCTGCGCAGCCCCAAATGAATGGGAACGGCAAGTCACCTTCAGTTGTTACGGCGTCTAGACAGGACTCGCATCATCCACATGACCATCATGCCGAAGGCGGGGATGTCACGCCCCGCGCACGTTCGCCAAATGAGCACGATCTTGATCAAGAGGAGGCGCGGATCGTGCGCGCAGCGCTGGCAGCTGCGACCCCGCGTACGTCGTACTACGCCGAACCCCTTGAGCCGAGCATTTCGAGCCATTATCATGATACGGAGCTGTGTGTATTGTTGCATCAGGAGGCGGACCCAAATGTGCATGATGTTGTGAAGAGAGCGCTGAGGAAGGCGGTCGTGCAGAGGGTTAAGAAGCTGGGGATGAAGTACGATCATGAGGTGGGTTTGTTTGTTTCCATGAGGCTTTCAAGCGTCAACGAACCTTTATAGTCTCTTAAGCAGTACAAGAGGTCCCATATGGACCACAATCCTCTTCACGTGGATTATAACTCTGACGTGCGTATTCCTCCCATCCTGTTCATATGGCTTTAACTCAAACTTCCCGGACAACAGGAACCACCCCAATGGGCTGCCGATATCAAACGCGAGATCGTATTAATGCAACAACGCATCGAGTCTCTCGGTCCCAAAATCGAAAACCTCCGTCCACAAGCTGCCTCACAAGACAACTTCAACGACTCCCGTTTCGCCTACCAAGACCCCTCCGACTCCCGTACACCCCGTACACAGACGGTCCACTTACAAACCCAGCCCTCAGGCACCGCTGCTGACTCCATGTTCCAAGGCGCCCATAGTGAGATCATCATCGGCGAAGATGGAGAGGCGCGTCCGCTCAATCGACGCCGGGGAGACGACGACGACGATGAGTTTGATACTAGGACTGAGACGCAGACGAGGGAGAGGAGGTTGCCGACGGATCCAGCAGTCAGACATGGGTTGTACGGCGCGGATGATCGGGACGATTCACCTGGACAGCAGTACCTCGAGGAAGAGCTCTACCGCCTTCGTCAGCGCCAGGGCGGCAGCCAGTCTGGGCGCTCGCACCATACGTGGCTTGTCTCGCGGCACCCAGGGGAGATTGACTACGAAGATGAAGAGGGCCCTCCGCCCTCGGGTATGCCTACGATTCCTGATACGAATGGCGGCTACGCGGGGAGGGAGGGGTCACATTCGCCGCCGCTTCCTGCGCTTCCGGAACACGAGGATGATGAGGAGGTCGAGCCGCGCGGTGGGATGATTACGACCCCCCAGGGCCCTTGGAGCGCCCGGGAATATGAACACGAACCAGAGGCGTCCCAGCCTCAGTTGGCGCCTTGGCAGCGTATCCATGCGCGCTTACTCCAGTGGGCTGTCATCTGGCCCCAGTCCGAGCTTGACGCTGCGCTGAATAGCACGACGAGGGGTCAGCAGGTCGATGAGGTTGCATTGAGCATCTGGACGACGCAGACATATAAGCGGTACGTCCGTGCAAGGCTAACAGATAATCCGACCGGGATTGTGGATCGGTTGTTTGTGCCCCCTAATATGGCGGATGCAATTAGTAATGCGGTATATAACGGCCAGCATGGAAATGCGTGTGGTATGTTGAGGGAGTTGTGGGCTCCTTTTGGGTTGCCTGGAATGCCAAGGTTGTTGGTTGTGCTTGCGAGACATAGGTCGGAGAATGATCACTGGGTTGTCCATCGGTATGTCTTTTGGAATTTGCGATGCCTCTTGCTTGATTATTATTTGCAGGTACTCGTTGCCTGAGGGCACTCTTATGACCTATGATTCTTATGCCGGTCGAAGTATCATGGATGGACGCGTACGTTCATGACTCCCCTTCGTCGAAGACTTTCGCATACTGATCAATGTCCTTAGCCGCTTGGTTGGTGGTTCGCCATTCGTATCGCATGGCCAAACGCAAACTATCCTAGTCCCGATCACCTTGAGCAAAAGATGGTGCGTCTACATCGGCCTGCCCAACTACCCATCGACAATTCTGTCGCGGCTGCTGGGATCTGGCGGAACATCCTGATGGGCTCCCGCGGAGAGCGCAGTCTGGACCTCGAACGACTGCGCGACCTCATCAATACCGAAGTGAAGAACCTTCGCCAGAGGAAGATTTTAGGCAGGTTATCGCTCACTGCGCCTAGGCAGGCTTTGAATTGGGAACACTAAAACCAGGCTCGTGAAAGTGAGGGTGTTGATTGGAAAAATCGATGTGTTGTGCATGGCGAGATATTTTGTGATATTTTTATGAGTGGTGCTGTCGCAGGATAAGTACCTTGTGCGCTGTTCTTATTATGTTTTTTGACCTTTGCTTGGATTACGAATACTTACGTAGTACTTACTCGATGGATTCTTGTATTTTACGGTCAGAGCTCTCCCTCGCGACTCTATTAGGGAGTCGTTCGAATTCAGGGCTTGAAATGGGAGACTCACTCGTATGTTGAATGTACTTGATAATCATTGCGTATAGGAGAGATGACGAAGCTTGCCATCTGCATAGCTAGCAAGCTCGACGTGGAGGAGCTGAGCGTCTCGAGCGATACAAAATCATTGGATTACATGTTGAGGTGAACATATCTTTTTGGCACTCACGCGGGAGGAAAAGCAATGGATCCTTACCATGATTACCGATAAAAGTACACTGTTTGACGTAAAATCAGTAAGGACAACGAATGAGGAAGGAAAGTGACATTGAGAAGTAAAAAGGGTTAAAAATGGGTACCATATTGGTCATCATCATGATGAGATGGCGACGAGCTCTATATCAAGTTACGTATCTGAGCTAGGAGAAGATTACTGTAAAACTGTTGATTTAAACCTAAAGATGGCTTCTGAGTTGCCTTGAAACTAGATTATTAACGCCACATAGAAGGTCACAGTAAGTTAAGGATCATGGCTTATCATGTCACTAAGCCCTTAGATGATCGGATGCTCAAACACTTCATCGGGAAGTTCGAGTTCAAAGTGCAGAACTACGAACGAGGGCATGGTTCCAATAGTGTGGCGTCGAACTCGAGAGCCCGGATTCTGGCAGTTGGTTGTCATCAGGACTGAAGTATTCGAGCTGCGGACCTGCTTTTAAGCACAACGAACCTGGAAACTGAAGACTCCTTGTATGTTGCTCCCTGAAAATTGCTCGAGAGTACGGCTGCTCAATAGCTGACCTAGTTCTCCCTGGAACTTCCTTCCGTTTCAACTCTTTATGCTGAAAGCAAAATGTCACGCACAAAAACGTGATGTGTCCTCAGTCGCCCACCGGATGCGCTGATGTACTGCCTTATTGAAAGGGTCAATAAGGCTGCGGAGTGCTGGGTCAACCGGAAGATACAGGAGTCAGCGCGAGACCACGAACTTTTGGCAGAACAGCTGGCGATGGAAGGTAAAAAGCTCACGAAGATGATAGCCGTCAGACACTACCTGACAGTGAAGGAACTAAGACACGGAAAAACATCGACGCACGTAATATGCTCTGGCGGTTGTGAGGCTACGATGGAGCGAACGGTGACCAATTGTGTCAAGAAAGAGAGGAATACTCCTGCAGAAGAGTACTAGTAGTCGCGGTGATAATAAAAGTGTTGATGTTATCGTATGGTATGTGATCTACTGATACCATAGGTCATGCATCAGGCTCAAGCTTCAAGAGTACGACATCAATGATGCGATATCAATGAGATTTGCCGTTGAAAATTGAAACTTGAATTTGAACTTGCTGGACAGGCGAATCTGTGCGATCAGAGTCCAGACTTCGGAATACGGAGCCTCGGTGCCCAATGGGGACTCCAAACTCCGCGTTCCCTCGCTTAGCCGCGGCACCATTTCTCTCGATCGATTCATGCAAGACGACACTGATGGTCAGAACGGACACTAGATCAATCAAGGCGGCTGGCGGGGGCACTCTTACGGATGCTCCTTGTCACAGGTACTGCGCCATCGCATTAATTCTTGAGGCCATCGTCGCACTCCTGATCAGATTGGGTTTGGAATCGCATCGCACTCAACTAGCATGTCGCCTGGAAACTCTCTTCCATATATCACTTTGGGGGAAAAGAACCAATGTGCATGTCATCTGTCAATATCTCCTTACAGCTGTTAGGGTCTTAGCGGTTGAAACTTATAAACATCGCGAGTTCTGAAAACGGAACGGATTTATAGACGCCACGGGTACTGCATGTAGGTAGTCGAGGGAAGGACAGGTAAAACGAAACCGACATGACCACCAATATAACGGGCCATTGTGCCCTCCTCACGTCCGCGAGTGCATCCGAGTCCTAGTACAGGCCTTGTTACATGACAAATCGCTCACTAATGTTTCCAACGAGTCCCGATCATCCTCGCCTGCATCGGTTTGCATATGCATTTCCACGCGTTTATGAGACCCCATGGAGTAAGCCCGATAGATGTACCCATACATCTCCACATACGTACCTAGCTGGTCCCATACAGTTGTTCCCATCTCACTGCACGCACCCGACCAAGGTACGTGCTGATCCAGCCACCCCCAGAATTCCTAGGTCAAGTACAACAAGCTTTGGATTAGGAAAGCTAAAGCCAGGCCCATGGTTCCAAGGAAGTGAGGGTGTTAACTGGACAAATCGATGGGCTGTGTATGGTGAAACGTGTTGAGGTATTTTTTTCAAGTAACTCCGCAAGATAAGTAGCCTCAGTGCTGTTCTTCGGGATGTTTGTTTGGATAACGAGTACCTACATAATGGATACTTGTATCTCTTTTCCTCGTGACTCCATCATGGGGTCACTCGTTCCAATCAAGGGCTATGACTTTGAAGACTCTAGATTTGTACCGTCACGGTATGCTGATTCCTGAATCGCTTATCATAGCGCGTATAGGGATGTATTGACAGCGCTTGTGATCTGCTTAGCTATCATTCACATAAAACTTGACGTGGGGAGGAGCTGAGCGCATCAAGGATGTGAAACCGCTTGATTGCATGTTGATGTCAACATGTCAGTCTTAGCGCTCACCGTAGCGGGAAAGCACAGTGGACCTTCACCATGATTACCAATACCACACACTGTTTGTCGTAAAGATTATAAGCATAACGAGACTAGGAAGTATGTAAAATAGTAAGTAATATTGAGAAGTAAAAGGAATTATTCGAAAAGTGTTCAAAATAATAGGCGCCATAGTGGCAGTCATTGTGATAAGATGGTGACGAGCTTTATATCAAAGTATGAGTCTACCGCATAAGCTGGAGAGGATTACTGTGAGATTTTCCATTGAAACCTAAAGGTGGCTTCTGAGCTGCCTTAAGACTAGAGTATTAGCGCCACATAGACAGTCATAAGGTTGATGTCTCAAGAACTTACCGAGGAAGTAGTCCAACTCTCCTGCTTTCTTGAATCTCCAATCCACTGCTACCGAAGTACCTTTGACTTTCAAAGTGCCAACAATCATTTGCCCTAACCCAGTTTCCCAGTCCGTCAATGTAACGGTGCACCTCGACATCGAGTTTCTCTCCAAAGGAAGGGACAAGCTTCATATCCTCCAGAAAATTCTTTTCGAGCCTCGAATAGTATTCACCAATCCATCTCATTGCTTCTTTCAGACCCAGTTGTTTGTACTGCATGATAATTGTAACAATGTTATGACCATCGTTTCCACGAGCTTGTTCGACATTGTAAGAATACATGTCCTAAAATGAACACTTGAGGGTTGAAGTGAAAAGAGATTAATAATACATACATTGCTGAGGATGATCATATCACTGCTGGCATTTTCCAGCCTTTGAATAATCGGATCCTCAAACACTTCATCGGGGAGTTCAAGTTCAAGGTGCAGAAGTACGAACGAAGGCATGGTCCCAATAGTGTGGCGTCGAATCGGGAAATAATCATCGAGACTCCTGATGTGATTCTCAGCACGGTCACGAGCCTCCTGAACAACTGCGGCCGTGTACATGTCGAATTTTGCAATAAACCGACGGCGTGCACTCTTGGAAGCACACTTGATGGATAGCTCCGAGAATCTATTCCGAGTAAGATTGCCAGTGAAATATGAAAAACGTTCTGAACGTACTGTCGAGCGATTTCCCCAACGACGCACTCGCCAAGAGGCCTCGGCTTGTCAGGATTGCGGAGTGCGTCCATGACTATACTAGCTAATTGGCAAGCTTCATGTGGCGCCGCGATGTCGGTATATACATCGAACACAAAGAAGAGATTCATTACATCACACCCTGCACGCTCAACATCTATCATGGTAGGGGAAGTCTGAGATTGAGTATGCATGTGGACCTATAATAATACCTTTGCTTTCTAGAGGATATGCGAGAGATGCCAGCAGCTCTGATAAAGAAAACTTGAGTTCGAAATCGCGAAGGGGAACAGACAACATACTGACCGAAATTACAGAGACCAAAAGCTCGCTGTGCATGAGGAGTGAGGGCCTTGAAGCTTCGAAACCATGCAGAAGACTCGGCTTTGGCCTGACGATGAAAAGGATTAATGCTCCTTTGCCACGGCCAGTCAAGAAGAATGTCCGGAAGAAAGATCTCTGGCTCTTCAAGCAAGTTGGTTGTCATCAGGACTGAGAAATTCGAGCTGCAGGAACGCCTGCTTTTAAGCACAACGAACGGGGTAACATAAAACTCGTCTTAAATCCACTGAAAATTGCTCGAAGACTTGGATACCATTGCTCAATTCTCGGCGCGTACTGAAAGTGGGTCGAAACTGGTTCTGCTCATAGTCCCCTGTCAGCCGACCAGACACCGCACTCGGCCCGTATTCTCTAGAAGGGGTACGCACAAAAAGATACAGGGCACGTTTAAGGCGTCCAAGGAACGCGGGCCCTTATTCTTACCAAGTTAGGACATTTTGGTGCGATCCACGCAGCCTTATCTGAAATGAATCGACAATGATACCTCCAGGCTCTCAGAACAGGAGCTGATCCCAGTTCATAGCCAGTAGTGATGTGCAGGCCCGGCTTCAAGCCGTCAGCCGAGCCAAGCCGGGCCCATTTGCGCCGGACCCAACCGGGCCAGAGGGGACGGCCTAGGGATGCCCTTGGCCCGGCTTGTACTCATGGAAAGCCGTGGGCCGGCGGCTCAGGCCGCGGCTTTTGAAGGTCAGCAGGACACAAATACAGACCACGTTGATTTGCTTCAAATCAAATCAAGTTCAAGTCGGGGGGCTTTGGCTCGGCCCAAGTTATGTATGGGCCGGGGCCGCCTCAAGCCAGGCCAAAGCCGGGGCTTTTGGGCCAAGCCGGGCCGGAAAATCGCTAATAGCCAGTCTCTAAGTATTTGGATGTAAGTTGATAGTGTTGATCCGAGTTGTGGCAATTCTTACATATCACAAAATTCTGTGCTTGACGCATCAGACATCGTGTTCGGCTGCAAGTCAATTGAGTCAGTAACAAGATGTAACAAGTCAATGAAGAGAACTGATTTGACCGCTGCCAGTGATTTGAGCGCTTAAGAGATGATGGTACCATTGTCATGTGCTCTTGCCATTGAATATAAGTTTTTCCGGAAAGGAGCAGATCCATCCCATTCCACCACCGGGATCGCTGCCTTCCGATATAGATTCTACATAACAATTGATAATGCCATGTTTTCACCACATTACCTGATCATGACAAAATCATAAATTTTAAAATCGAGAGAAAGGATCACTGTCGATGACCTGGCAGATATGATTTCGGATGACTTCGGCTTCTACAAATACTGTACATATCCCTTAGAAATGATTCCTAAGTCTCCAGTGTCTAATTTATCAGTATCTCAGGTTTTGTATTTTCTCTCTCTCAAGGAGGGATGCCACAGAGATTCTGATGGGAAGGTCGTTTTGAACGTGGAGTCAAACGTGACAGGGCTGTGGCTCTACCAAAGTTTAGGTTACCTCGCTGGTAATTCTACCTACCTACCTACCTACCGCGATGTCATGAGCGCGACAAAAGTCAACAAAAGTCGCGCCCGGCTGAGTTCGTAATTTTGTCACGCAAATTCGTCGTACATCTTTCGAAGCTTGCCTCTGCCACTCCCATCTGTCTTATACCCAAACTAAGGTAGATTGATTGATATTGTGTCCTCACACCTGCATGACAACTTTGAGAGAAAATTCAGACTTGTATCTCTCTGACAATACAAAGATGGAACAAGATGAAACGGCAATTGAATTTGATCATCCGCGCGACTTTGATTCTTGTTGCTTTTTTGAACCCTCACGAATGGAGAAATTGAGTTAAGGGGTCGATGGAGTATATGTATAGCATTGTTGATAATGTTTGCCAGAAGAATTGGAGGAGGAATGTAGTAAGTAGAAGCCCTTTACCTCCACCGTTTCATATCTCGTTTCATGCCATGTCGGGTATAGGGGTGCACGCCGTCCGTTTACGGCTCACGGCCGTAGGGTCACGGTCAAAACACGGTTACGGCAACTGTGAACCGTGCCGTATGGATGAACTTGATATCCCTGACGGTACGGTACGGCGTTATTACGGCCGTAAACGGGAGTGTACGGTATACGGCACCTGCGACTGTAGTCGATATACACATAATGAGTATAGGCTTTGCTTCCAAAGCCAAAAAGAGTCAGTAATGAATTCACATCGAAATTGTTGCAAAATCAACGTACTCCAGGCAAAATTGGATCATGTTGGTGTCTAAACTTCCATCGTATTGATGAAAGAAATATGTAATCAGTCTATGCAAGACAGTGTCACCCTGTACAAGAGAACAAGCTGATAGAATATAGAAAGAATAGTAAAGAAGGGACAAAATGTTGCCGACACGAGTGGCAAAACGAAGGTTTCGGAGTTTGAATATGACACCAAACCACACGGCCGTAATCTACGGCTTCATACGGCACTATACCGTCCGTAACCGTACCGTAACTTGCTTGTCTTTTAGCTTGACGGTACGGGTACGGTAGCCGTCTCACGGCTCCCGTGAACCGTAAAAACGGTTACGGTGTGCAGCCCTAGTCGGGTAATCAGTGTATTGTGGAGGGATTTACAGAAGCATCAGGTAATGAATGACATTGTCTGTAGAGTACCGATTAGATAAGTAGATATCCTGTATCCACAGTAAACTGATTGTTCCAATTGTGGACCGCGTCAGTATAATAAACAACTCCTCCTCCACCACCACCCACCATCATCATCATGTGACCACGATAAGATCCGACTATAGTGCCACACCGCCGGTCCGCTTCATTCCCATTTCTCTGATTGCAACGGTCAGAGAGAATAATGACGTCAGATGACTAGGAACAACCAACTAAGTGACGGTCTGTGTTCAGTTGCAATCAATTCAGCTCCCCATTCAACCTCGTCTCAACCTCGTCTTGTCACGCAGCTTGGTTCAATTTCCAAACAATTTCGCATCAACAACCACTAACCTGGGACATCCCACTTTTGAATATTCTTAGAAATATACAACAAAACACGAGTGCTCAGAGCGTCTAGAGTGGTGGTAAGCGTTCAGCACTCAATGTACCACATGCATACTAGGCAGGACTCGGACATATTGCCATTGATAAAAATCTCACCAGAACTTTTGACACTCCAGGGGGTTCGAGGAACATGGCAACGAAGCCGCCCGGCCCCGGCTGGGACCTTCATAATTCTGAAAATGTTTCAAACCGGTTGAAAGCAGGCCAGTGCCTAAACCGATTATCATCTAGGTCAACTAACTACCGGAGACTAAGGAAGTATGGCGTACGCCTAATGGTTTTCGTTTGACGAGGTGCATTTTCTAACTTGGTCGAGGGTTTGGTCGAGCGACGAGGTAAATCGGTAATTTCTCTCATGAACTTGCAGGTGATGTAAAGGTCCATCCAATGTTCTCTGTTCAGAATGCGGGTGGTAGTATCATTACGTTGGAATATGTGGCGCCTTGCAAATGGTTCATTCCTATGACTCCTCGAATAGGATTACAGGTAGCACTGTATTGTATGCTTTTCGGGGAAATTATGTTCACAAGACCAGCGCTTACCTCGAGGAGCTTAGCATCCAAACATGTCCCGATGTTCACTATTCTCACGGTAGAAAAAGCCAAATGCTTGCATTCCATGAGCATGAGCAGGTTTCACTATGGCCATACACATGAAAGATTCGGTTATGATAGGTGATGGCAATATTGAACCGTTCCGAAATGATGGTCACGAACGTTGCGCCACCTCATGTTTTCCCGGGACATTCGGAGTGATGTCTCCAGTTTGAATTTAACTGCGAGACAATGAAAGTGAGTAGTATATCGGTCCAACGGTCAAGATATCCTTTTCTCCAAAGCCATTAGCCGACGCTTGCCGATGATGCCGGAGTACTAGACATAGCTTGTCCAAGCTGCATTTATTAGCCATGACAAACACAAAACAAAGGCTTTATTAGTTTCATATCTTAGACCAAAAGGAAAAAAGAATGGCGTGGTGGCTGTGTAAAAGGGCGTGGCAGTTGTGCAACAAGAACCGTCCCGGCATAGTGCGCAATGCGTACGTAGCGAGTAAGGAGGATCTCAGATGCAGTTAGTTTGTCAGATGCAGAAAAAAGTGGAGACGCTGCCGCGTGGCAATCATTAGATTTACCCTAGATCAAATTTAGCCACTAGACTATAGTTGTTTGTAATGAGCTTGAAGGTATACCTGTCTACAGAACCACGTCTTGTTGACGGTTCTCAATGTTCTGAATCGGAAATAATTCTCTACCTGGTTATTGAGATTTTAGCAGAAAACATCAATGAAGAACGTGAGACAGGATCTCGAGATTCCGACAATAAAAATATGGCCACAAAGGTCAACGTGGTGAAAATTCTTTGATACATGAGTTTAGACATCAAGAGATAGGTTGAACAGATAGGCAAACCACATGAAAATCCTTATCACTCAGAAACCTCAATCCGTAAACCTGCCGCGTAGATCGTCTCAAATCATCGAAAATAAAAGATGGAAAAAGATAGTCCAGCCATATATGTAGAGTTTGTTTTCTGTGCTTGACAGGAGCACTATGGAGAAACGCTGAATTCGAATCTTCTTATGACCCAAACGAGATTACTCACGAGGCTCGAGACTTTTTCACGACCGTCGAGGAGGGAGCATAGACGGTGGCGGCGGCGGCGGCGGGTACCTACGATCATCTCTCGTATCACGAGAATACCCTCCCCTAGGATACGCAGTACCCCTCGGCGGTGACCTTGGTCTCTCATACGACTGTACAGGATACTCCCTCGGGGGATAATCCCTATCACCCGCGCTCGCCGTACTAGAAGGCGGCGGCGGGCCACGATTGTCGAAGTACCCGCTCCCCGTACCAGATGGTGCGGGTGGACTCGCAGCTCTAGGCAAAGGTGGGTAATTGTCCTGCCTCCGAAGTGGCGCACCTGGGTCTCTCGCGCTTTGTACAGACGAAGCAGGGTAATACTCCCCTGCTCCATACCCGTCGTCTCGAGATCGTTTAACTGGTGGCCGGTTGTCGTCGATCACAGGCCCCCCGGGCCGACGAGCAGGACTGAGACTACGCTGGCGCACCCTGCTGAACGGCGGGGGTGCATCACGGGGCGGATATGAGCGATCACTCGATACTCCACCTGCAGCAGGCGAGCTATAGGAATCTGCCAACCGTGAGCTGAGGGGCCTTGAAGACCCGTCATACGGGCGCGGAGGCGAGGTTGCCCTCGGCGGTGGCCCGGGATAATCTCTTCTTTCTCTCTCGTCTCTCGTCTCCCACCCGTTATTCCTTGCGACGGGAGGAGGCGCGTCACGCTCATACCTGTCCCTCTCCGGTACAGGCGCTGCTGGTGGCGGCGGAGGGTTACGATCCCACTGTCTCGACTTGTAATACTCTTCATCTGCAGCACTCCATTCCCTTCGTCGGTCACTGTACGAGGACTGGTACGATGGAGTCCAGTCACGGTTGGATGTATACCTCCTCTCATCATCATACGAGTGCGAATCATGAGGTGGCAAAGGCCGACTCGGAGAAGGCGGGTACTGGGCCGCCCGAGCACGGTCCCGAGCCAAGTCAGCCGCAGAAGGCGGCGAGAAAGGTCTATTATAAGGGATCGAACGAGAGTCATTGTACCGCGATGGGGTATCTACTTCCATAGCGTCAGTGCGCCTATCATCAGGAATATAATTTCTGTCATCGGGGCGATACGAGGTGGAACGTTCACGAGAGATAGCCCGTGGAGGAGGTCTATAGTCACGTGCACCAGAACGAGGAGAAGGCAAGCCTTTGTTCACGGAGTGAGGATCATCTCGAACTGGAGGAGGATAAGTAGATCTATCTCCCGCAGGACTTATTCCACGAGTGTATCGTCCTGGACGGTCGTCGATACGACGGTCATCTTGAGCCGGGACAGGCGGCGGTGGAGGTCGAGAAGCAACTCGATCATCAACTGGTTGAGGTGGTCGAGAAACCCGATCGTCAATCGGTTGAGGTGGTCGACTCGGAGGTGGCGGCGGCGGTCGCTCGGCACGGTCCGGAATACGTCCTCTTTGTTCTCTGGAATCAGCAGATACAGGTATGGCAGATAGACGCTCTTCAAGTGGACGGCCAGGTTCGGGTCGGCTTGCAGGAGGCTGTAGCGGTGGTTGACTCAGACGTTCAGGTTGAGCATTACTAATCCGTTCCTGCAACGTAGGACGACTAATCCGCTCTTCCAGAGGAATTGAAGGACGAGGAGGATCTACAGGCGTTAGAGGAACATCACGCTCACGATCACGGCTATCAGCAGGCCGAGTGGCACCCGGAATGTCTGCAGGTCGAACAGAACTTGGAGGAGCACGGACATCGGGAGGCACTGGAGCACCACGGCGCTCTTCAGGGAGAACAGCAGGTTTCACATGCCTGTCATCGAAAGAAGAAGCTCCTCGTACAGGTCTATTATTGGGAGACGGAGCTCGCTGAGGGGGCACAGGCGCCCTCGAGTCAGGTTGAGGAGGACGAGAAACATCAGTAGGAAGAGGAACACGGGAATCGCTGCTTGAAGGTGGCAATCTTGCAGACAGGGGAAGTCGATCATCCTCGGGTCGTACAGGGGGACGGTCAGCAGCCATGGGCGAGGGTGGCCTGCGGAGATCCGTAAGTCGACGAGAGTCAGACATGAGTTCTTCTTTCACAATGTCGTATCGACGAGGAGGGCCACGATCGCTGTAGTCGGGCTCATAATGTCTCTGTTCTGGAGGCGGGCGCCGGACAACATCAGGCGGAGGACGGAACCTGTCATAGGAGGAACGTCTGTCTCTATCCCAGTCTCGACGATCACGGTCATAACGCTCTCTCTCACGCTCTCTGTCTCGGTCATAGAACCTATCATCCCTAGGCGGCAGAGGATCTCTGGGTATAAGTGGACGGTCACTCGGATTTGGACGAGAATCAGAGCCTCCACTGCTGCCGTTCGGAGCGGGCCTGGGTGATGGAGGTGGGCGGTCAACATCCCGACGTCGATCGTCAGGGGGAGGAGGGCCGTCTCTCATTGACCAGGAGCTATCTCTAGGAGTGCGCAGATCATTCTTGCTGTCGAGAGAGCTCTTGTCGGTGTTTCCAGGTCCTCGAGGCCCGCCGTAGCCAGTCTCATCAGGAATACGTACTGGGTCAGAAGTACCAGAGGTTGGCCGTGCACCCCCGGACTCGAACCGTGGAGAAGGTCCGGGCCGTTCAGACTGTACGTCTGACATGTGCACGTCAATCGATTTCAGCCCAGCCGAAAGAGGTCCCGCAGAGTTAATTTTTGAACCACCTTGAGGGTTTGACGTGTCAATTGTAGAGGGAGCATTTGTGGCTTGATTGAAGCGTCCTCCAAAACTTTGTATCGGTGAGTTAGTCTGGGTAGAAAACGAAAAGGGGGAAGAGGAGGTTAGCAGATGAGCAGAGACGGGACTTGAATCAGATAGCACATTGTTTGTCGGCTGACCGCCGTTGACTGTCGTGGGTTTTCCTCGGGCTGAAGTTTCCCATTCCTTGCTTTGAAGACGAGGCGGGCGTCGTCCTTGATCGACCGGTGATGAAGGATCAGAGTCATTGGTTGAGATAGCTATAGCTTGTGATGAACCATTCGTGTTTTGTTCCAATTGTACTCCTGACGTGGGAATAGGACCCAAGTAGAGGGCAGCAAGTGCTGCGGGCTGTGCGATAGGACGATAGTTGGCATGTTGGTTGGCTTTGATGATGTTCTTGAGATTTTCAAGTCGTTCGAGATCATTCTTGCCCGGTATTGACGGGACCTGGGGCATTTGCTGTTGCTGAGGCTGTTGCTGGACTTGCTGAGGGAAAATTTGCGGCTGTGAGGAGAAATCGGTGTAGCCATAGGCCTCATAGCTGCTTGGAGGCTGATAAGCGGACGACGAAGGACCATTGCCAGCAGAGGAAGCAATAGAAAACGGGGAAGACATGAGAGCACCTGGGGGGTCCTCGCTGGGGAGGGGGATGAGATAGGATGAGTTTGGATCCTCAGTGAGAGTGGTGACCGTCCGTTCCCGATTGTTTGGATTGTTGCGCCCTTTGCGCTGTTTCTTGTTTTGTCTTGCTGACATTGTGGGCGCAAGTCCCTTGTTTGGCTAATGAATTTCTTGATCAGCAACTCACGGGCGATCTCCGAATATGCAAAGACGACGAACAAAGTAAGGATGCTCAACGGTCTGCGCTGCAGGAGACGATGAGGAAGAAAGTAAGCTGGTCGTGGTTGACAAGCAACAGTTGCAAGCAAACTTACACAGCGAATGGTGTGTCTCTGTTGATCCGACCTTTACATATATAGCTACTGTCTTTGGTACTACCACTTTCTGATACTACGGCCCTACGAAATCACTTAACGCTCACTGGGCGCTCTGGCCGTGTGGGCATGTTCTCGGTTCAGCAATTACGTTCGGCTGTAGAAGACCCCCTGAAAAGTGGGGTACACAGTTCCAATTCCCGTATTTTCTGCGTTCATACAAACTCGAGACGGAAACTCTTCACTGCTGGCCATACCAGCAGTCGCGGAAGAAGGCGTGCGCCTCTCAGCGCAACCATCTCTAGCCATCTACGATTGGACCCACAAGAGATCCGATCTTGTTCTTGATTCAAATTCCGCAGTTGTTTTTACACCCTTTTCACATCGATCTCCTTTCGTTGTGGCATCGATTTTCCACTTGAATGGGCGGCTATGTATCAGCGAGCGCTCGACAAAAGAATGTCAATCAAGTTTGGCTCGACTGCCCAAATTTTCACATCGGCAAATTGATATTTCCGGATAAGCTGATACTCAATATGTATATGCTGCCCACTGTGGGGGGGAAAACAGAGCATCCTTGAAGCCACGGAAAGACATATGTAGTCTGCTTTCCAGGCTTATAAATGTACAGGTGGCAGTCAAATTTCCGCCGACTTTTGACATATATCTTTTGCATGCGCATTCGAATTATTGAAAAATCTAGCCATCAAGTAAACAGGTACCGCCAAAGCCTCAGGTCTCCCAGTCTTACGGAGCTCGCACATCTACTTTCCTTAACCTTGACTACACGGAGAAAATCATGTTTTACAAAGAACAGCAAGAGCGAGATGAACTAAAAAAAATCACTGTTCAACTCATCAGGATTTAGGAATGTGGTGGGCTTGTAGAAGATGAAGACGTCAAAAACAAAACAGGATTATGTCCAACCGCTCCTTGAAGTAACAATTCGTTGCCAGAAGCTAACAAAGTGAGAATTAACATCAATATTCTGCTAGAAAAATGAAACGGACTCACAGCAACGTCAGGCAATACCTTCACAGATTTCGCCATTCGGGCAGCATCCGGGCACTCCATCCCAAACTCCACAATAATAGCCATCGTAACAGCACGATATTCCTGTTAATCATTGCTAAATATCATGCAACTTTTGAGAATCCAAGGAATTCATACTCACCGTCCGAGCATGCATACGTGCCTACGGGGCATACACCCGCTGCGCTCGACGCGGCAAATAAAGACTTCAAAGCCCCGTCCTCTGAGCGTTTGGCGAGAGGCAGGGTGCTTCCGGAGGAGAGAAGAGCATTGGCGAGGATGAGCGAGAGGATGGAAGAGACACGCGTCAAAAGAACCATTGTGAGATACTAGTGCTCAAGAGATTTATGCGAGGAAAGGTGCTCAGTCTGGATATTTTCCTTGAGCAGTCCAGGTATTTATGCAAGAAAAATTATTCGGGTCCCCGTTTCACGTCAAGGTCACTAGGTCCAAAATGCAGTCTCGTGGACGAACACAATGTATTCGGTGATTGAACGAGGTTGAGAAGACGCTGATGGAGACTATTTAGAGCACAAATATCCGCTGTGAGCGCGAACAAAGTGGAGCAGTAGCTGACCTACTTACGCGATATGGTCTATAGGCCAAGACAGTCAACGTCAGCGGGTCGAAAATCTTGATCGTCGACAAAACTGCGCGCAAGCGCATAATCAATTTGCGTCAAATTGCCATTCGCTGGGTTGAACGTAAGCTCAAAATACAACCTTGCTAAAACAAGTTGGGGCAGGTTGGCCAAAAGTGTCGATAAGCGATGCTGATGAACCAGAAGTCCGATTTTATCATAGTCGATGGCTAGGTCACCCTGTTGGGTGGCGCTTTGAGAAGCCAACGATCCCCGGCTCATCTTTCTTGCTCAGAATGCTTCAATGAGCTGCTAATAATCCAAAGACCAGAAAGAACCCCAAGTCCTTGTGTCTGGCGTGACTTCTCACAAGAGTAGGTTCATAGGACACGAGCAATAGATGAGTATATATAATTACGTGCTAGTGCGCAACTTATGCGAGCTGAAGAACAGGTACCTAGAGTCCTAGCAGATGGCAATATAGAACTGTCATACATAGCCTTGTTGAAGCAAACGTAATAGATAGCGTCATGAAACCTGAAAAACTGTATAATCCCCCTCAGAGCTAGTGGTCCTCTGCTGAGGCGTTGTCATGGGCGCGAACAAGTTGGATAAGTGCTCCTCACTTTAAAAGGTCATCTACTCCAAGAAATAGTCCCGTCTGCATCACCGTGTGGGACAGACTCTTTACGCTGAACATCAACTAGGATGCTGGCAGTATTAGATGGATAGAAGGGATAACTGAAGAAAGAGTGTGTTGATGAATCAAGTTATAGCTCTCCAGCATCATGTCGTCGAAGCGCATCGGCCGTCAAAGGTGTATGCACGAACCCGACACAAGAGGGAAGTAATGCGTTACGAACACCAAGAGAGTGTTGAAGTTGAAGAGCAGTCGGAGTTGGAGAGCTCTGATCCTTGGACTCTAGATAGAGTTCTGAACTCCCAGACTCCTCGCCAGAGTCACCAGAGTCAGAAGAGATATCCGAGGCGGCAAAAGCGTGCCTCTCTGACGGGTCCAACCAACTTGACGAGTCCGAAGGCTCCGAAGTGCATGCTTCAGGTATACCTTGGCTCTCCATGAACATGTGTATGCCAGCAATTTGCTCATTAGCGAGTTGGACTTTCAGGCGTGCGAATTTGACTTCAGCCTTTAACCGCTGTAGCATTAGTTTGCCCTCTGCCACTCTCTTCTTCGCCAAAGCTTCTTCAGCATGCAAAGTCTCCCTTACACCACGAGCTAAGGCGAGCGCTCGGCGTGCTGCTCTCCTCCTAAATGATATGAAGGTCTTCTGTGGCAAAAATGCGTCAAGAGTCAGCGAATTTCAAAATCTGGACAAGATGGACTCACATGGTGTCTGGTTTTGATGGTAGTGATGGAAGAAGAATCAACAACAATTGGAATTGGCGCCGGCGCGGTTGGACCATTGGGCCTTGGCTCTTCGGGGCTTGACTGGGGATTGGCTAAGGCTTTGAGAGCAGAAAGCGGCATGAGATCGTCTGATGGCTTTTGAGCTTCAGAGTTGGGCATGTGGGCCATGAGAGATTTGAGGGAGACGATATTGCAAGTCTTTCCAGCAGCTTGGAATAAATAGTCATTCAACGCGTGGATTTACCAAGATCACACCTTCCGAGCGCTCGACTCGGAGCACGAGCCGACTTTTCTCTGCTGCAAAGCATTGCACAAAAGAACTCTTACGACAACCTATTATCTAACACTGTTCTACACTGTCACGAACAGCAACAGTTTCGGAGAGCGAATAACGGCTACGCTGAGTCCGGGTTCGATTAGGTTCGATTCCTCTA